>JAODAF010155203.1:0-16987 GCA_027574765.1 Molpadia intermedia | reverse complement strand
TATGACAAATTTGTCTAAAAGTTAAAGCGTTTGTATATGCTTTTGTTATATAACCAAGTGCGTTTTTGACGTATCAGGTCATGATTTTCAGCAGCATATCTTGCCGGTTCAAAGCGTAAAATATGCACATACATACACTAATGAAAGCCCTGCATCTGGCAATAGTAAAATCAACATAGTTACAAATATATGCGTGTTAAATAAGTGTGGAAAAATCTACATGTTTTCGGAGATATATATCGATATATCGCGGAAATTTTCGGCGATATTTGGCGATATATCGATATGAAAATTTTCCATATCGCCCAACCCTACTGGAGATTAATGAGATATGAATTTCTAAGAGGAATTGGCACCGGAAATCTGAAATGTAGGAATAGCTTTTGCAGTTTGTTTTGAAGCTGTGAATTTCAAAAAGGAATTTGAAAAGTAGATTTAGCAATTGGGCTCTTGGAAAACATTGAATGGAATTGATCAGTTCTTTTTGAGTTCTCTGGAGATCAATGAGATGCGAATTTCTAAGAGGAATTGTAACCGAAAATCTGAAATATAGGAATAGCTTTTGCAAATAAAATGGAATGGGCTTTTGTAGAAAGAATTTAATGGAATTGATCAGTTCTTTTTGAGTCCACCAAATGTGGATTAGCTTTACTTGTAAAAAGATATTATCCCGAAGCTGACGATGATATTATTACTGCATTTTCTGTTATCGAGATGGCTAACTGTAGATCAGCCTTTCTCAGACTTAACGAAATGGTGTCCAACCATAAGGAGAGTAGTAATCAGGCATACCATTTCTTTCCCACCATTGGTTAGGGCGAAGCGTAACAGAAAATTTTAGGCTTCATGACACCCTACATGGCCGGAAATGGCACTCAAATTCCTTTTAAACAAGGACCTGAAATATTAAGGCCATTCGCACAAGTAAAAAAAACAACAAGGCAGAACGATTTTAAAAGCTTCTTTTGATCCAATTTTGGTGGGATTGTTGCTTTTTTTACCGCTACTTGAGAATCCCAGCCATCCCACCTAGACTTTTAAGCATCCCATCAAGTGGGGCGCGTCTAATGGTTTGCGAACTGATGTTGTAGATGATTATACCAATTTAGTTTCCTTTCATTCGTAGTGGTACTGGATGCAACAAATACCCTTGAAATAGTATCACCGGATACCGTGATATCTCATCAGCTGATGAGGAGAGTCTGGCCATCGGTACAAAGAGACACCTGCTTTGCTTCTCATATTCGTAAATTGGATTTATCCTCTAGAGGAGTCTCCAGTATCAACAGTTGGATATGCAGTAACTTCTCTGTGGACCATCCACAGGCTGTGAGTAAACAGTAAAATATTCTACGCCTGATTTTTTACTTATCCTTCATTCAGGTGCTTTGCTGGATCCTTGGAGGTCCTAGGCCACTTCAAGTGAGTTGGGTGCTTTCCGAAAAGTAGTTGTCTTTCACCCCTGAAGAAAACGTTACTTCATCCCAGCCCACCCACTTAAATAGAGAATAATTACATTAAAACTGAGATCAAATAAAATCAACAGAGTAGGCATTTTCTAAAAAAGAGATATACCTGGTGCTGTTCCACTCTATCCTACTTAGGTTTGAAATTGCTTAATTTGCATGATTATTTTGTAGAGTTGGTCTTGAGGTAATCGATCAACATTATTATTAACTGGCTTGGAGCTGCACTGAATGTAGAGGTATTGTTGGTTCCAGGGGCGTTTATGAGGATATGTCCACCCTGATCTACGCTAAGCCAAGAAGGAGGTTGCCTAGTACTGAATCTCCAGATCAGTAAATCTGAATCACACAAATATAATATACAAATATAATACAAAGCTGTTCAATATTTTTGTTCTCAAGCTTAATAATTTAACTTTAATTAAATGTTTTTTTTTTATTTCAGAGCGGTAGCAAATGTATCAGGGCCAAATTAAATGTAAGCATGATTTGCCAGACATTCCTGGACCCACCGGACACCAAACCAGAGGATGTAACGAGAGACAACTTACTCTGTAAGGTCTTCTACATATCACATGGTAAGACCAACCACCAGGTCAATCAATATTAGCAAGGTATTAAACAATTTGCTACTGGAATGAAGCTTCAGCTACAGATATAGCGACTGATTCGCATAACTTTTTACATCATAGGGTTAAGTTTTGAATGATATATAGTGATAGTATGTAAAAAGTGAAACTGAATATCTTGGTCCACAATTTAAAATTTAATAATGATCTTTTTGACGACATACAGTACGTAATATTCAGATTTTTTTTTCTGTATTTCTTCAAAATGATAATTTTCAGATTTTTTACATTTTGCTTAGATACTGTATCTCTTCAAAACTGTAATTGTCTTTACATTTTGATGGGATGGTAGTAAGTGTGCAAAACGGTAATTTTCACATTTGTACTGTTTTAACATGTCGGTAAGTCGTCAATGCGATTGTCATGTAATGATAGTCTAAATGCGCCTTTAATATCCTCCATTTTGTTATCAAGTTATCATACGCCTTTAAGCTGTCAATCACAGTTGTTTGTAAGACATTGGGCTAGGAAAGATCTGTCAGTCAAGTCTATTTATAAAACCAATTCTGAACTAAATCCTTGTTTTAATTTTTTTTTCTGATTGAGGCCAAAATGTCTGGTCGATCCGTGTGATCTATGCCGCCTCTGGGCAGGATCGCGTGACTTCCAGAAACATTGCCAAATAAAGAAATCCCCAGGCCATGAATATTTATTATTGATAGCTTAGTGTAGAGAGTATTACCGGTGGGTGAAGTCTACCAGAGGTTTGAAGACACGAATGTCTCTTTAGCCAATCACATCGATTAGCTGGCATCTGCGCAGAACGTGAGGCCAGTTCCCTGAGAATTTGGTCGTTCACCCAGCCGAATCACCGCAACGAGGCACTTGAAAATTAGAGCGTAAAGCTACAAGTCAAGGTAGATTTTGGAGATATCCTTTTTAATAAAATACTAATCAGCGCTTAGTTTTCAATTGACAATCAGTTTTACTTTAATCATACAATCAAGAAAGGAGATGATTTTCAAAATATATTAGAGGCACATAAAGAAAATCTTATCTTTAATTTATTTGTTTTCTCGTATTATTGGATCTTCAAGGAGAAAGGAGACACAACGTTAATTAGTCAGTCAATAGCTAGGCCTTACAAAATAGCCTAACGTTATGTAGCTATTCTGTTAAAAGGGCCATAGATCTTGAATACAGCTCAGTGTAAATATGGCAATGGATTCTCGTACCTAAAACCTACATCACCCCGGATATAATATGACAGGACAACAACCATTTCTTTACATAGTGGAGGAGCTGGACTTGATATCTGACAGGAAATAATTTATTTACATGGTTGGAGGATCGAATGCTTTTCGAACAGGGAGTCTAGCATCGTTTCTTTACACTAACCTAGGAAATCATGTATCATTTTTGTCAATATATGCATCGTTACTATTTAGCGCTAGTATTTCAACATGCTCTTTGACGAATTTGAGGCACATCCATCAATAATTGAGAGAAGAGAAGCATTTTTAGTGATATTCAATAATGCCCTCTAACAACTAGAAATAACCTTGAAAACACTAAAATCAAATATTCACAAAACCCCATTATACTGTACATCCACATCAAATTTCAACTCCATCATGCTAAATATAAAGGAATGAAAGCAGTTTTAAAATGTTGATGGCATATTTTAACCCATAATGTCACAATAACTGCCATGCCTTTACAAGGCCTAGCTGTGAGTTAAAAATCTGATACCAGCTGTAACAACTGAATCAACATTTAAGCAACCAAACCCAGAAGCCACATTTAACAAATTATCAGGGACAACACCTGTGCCATCAAAATATTATATCAAATATAACAACTGGATTGACAGGTGAACAGCCATAAACCTGATATCACATTGAACAATTTAAATCTTGACTCACATGTGAGTAACCCAAACCTGATATATTACACAACTTAAATCTGGACTCACTTGTGAGTAACCCAAATATGATATCACACTGAATGTAAATATATGAAGTAAAGACTCTCACATTGTTACTCACCTTCCAAAGGTAGTCTGACATAGTCTGGCGATCCTGGAGACTTTTGGACGAGGTATTCCCAAAGAAATCTTCATATTTCCCTGGGGCAGGGATACAGGAGAGTGAAAGAACAGAACCAAACAGGGACATTTTATAGCTCTTGGTCGAGTGTTTTGTGTGGCTGCTCAAAGACTAGTAGTACCTGTAATAGAATAACAAGAATATTTATGATCCATTGATTCTATTTTCCTGTACCAAGCAGTTTCAAAGGTAGATCAATGGATCAGTGGATCAAAACTGGATCAATGGTCAACCGGAAGTCTATAAAGAACATGGTCCGTGCGGCATCCGCAGGCTGTTCATCACAGAAAAGTAATCAATGGAAATCCTCCTGGGCCTGTTAGAATTTCTGGGCTACTACTTTCAGTTTTGGGTTTCGCATGAACACTGTAAACATATGTGTGTGTAATTCTGCTCTCCTCCATCGACTGAAATGAGTCGATACAGAGATGGCTAATAAAGAATACAATTTTGCTTCGGTTAATTGTAACACACAGCACCACTTAACAGCTTTTTGTCTTTTTTGATGGAAGGGATTATGTATCTCTGAAAATATCCAGATCTAGAACCCCCTATGTGGTGTAGAGGGAAGGGATTATGGACCTCTGAAGTATCCAGATCTAGGGCCTTCCTATGAAGTGTAGAGGGAAGGGATTATGGACATCTGAAAGTATCCAGATCTAGGAACAGGAACGTTGAATAAAAAAAACCTTCCTCAAAAAATTCTTCAAAGGTTTTAGTATACAGTTGCAACTTTGTTTGTGACAATGCTACCCTTGCCCTCCCCATGCACTCCCGCACCGCTTTCATCTACACTTGAGAAAAGAGCTGTACAAGTGTGTCACAGTAGACATAGTTGGAAGGTCAATTAGAAAAACTTTGGGTAGGTTTAACAATTAAAATGGATCTGTCCTAGTTACAAGAACAAAGAGCTGAAGTTTACCAAACTAGGCATAGATGAGAAGATCACGCAGAGATAATTTGGGTAAGTTTACCATTACCCCTCCCTTATGACATCTCATCCAGGGCTGTGCTGCAGAGAGATATAACAACAGTTGCTTTTGTCTTCTGGATTTGGCACTATAAAAATCTTATTTATTATTATTATTATTATAACATATCACAGCATAGCTGAGGATCGCTCAGAACTTTAGTTTAGAAATAGATTAGTTTAGAATTATCACCTTGCCTGTCCCCACTGATTAGACCTGTCCTGAATGAGAGCATAAACAAACCTCGGCCAGGGCTGAGCTACCAGCAAAGAGCTGAAGTATATCACAGTAGGCATAGTTGGGAGGATCACTCAGAGACGTTTTGGTGGGGTTCATTTTAAACTTGAGTAAGTCTAACATCGGCATGAAAGCATCAGAGACAGAAAAGTCCTCGTCCAGACTTCTGGGCATCCGCAACTTGTTGAAAGAACTCTGCCATCTTGTTGAACTCTAGAGGAGAGAATGATTGGTGTCCATAAATATTTTCTTATGTTGATGAACAGCCAGCCCTTTACTGTGCAATTTGTAGGGGTAAGTTTCAGTGGTGTAGGTTCTTAGAAAGAGAGGGAGAGGCACCAGTGTTAGGATGGCACCAGTGTTATATTTAGTAGGGGGAGGTTCCAGGTTAAGGTTAGGAGGGGGTGGTCACCCTAAGGTTAGAGGGGAACCAGGGTGGAGGAGAGTGAGCCATATCTCACTATGCCATATATACCAAAGGCATTTGGCATTATTTTATATATATACTTCTATAAAGGTATTCAGAAACTGTGTTGGTCAGTCTGTAAAACAGGAAAGTGACAGGGGGAGGGGATGGGGGTATAATGGAGTTGAAAGGATGTCAGACACATTGCTAGTAGGCCTATATTTCCTGGTGACTGATTTGGATAATTACCAGACCTAACTGTGCATGTACATGCACCAGTGTTAATGTTAGTAGGGGGAAGGTTCCAGGTTAGGGTTAGAAGGGGCATAGACACCATAAGTTTAGGAGGGGAACCAGGGTTATGCCCTATATTCCAAAAACATTTGGTATAATTGTTTATATATACTTCTCTAAAGGTATTCAGAAACTGTGTTGGTCAGTCTGTAAAGCAGGAAAGTGACAGGGGGAGGGAATGGGGGTATAATGGAGTTTCTGAAAGGATGTCAGACACATTGCTGGTATATTTCCTGGTGACTGTATTTTATATTATAATACATTCACACTTCTTCAAATACCTTTTCTGATTTGGATAATTACCATGGATACCTAATTGTACATGTACATGTATGTACATACATGTACATATGCCACATTCGCCTGCAATAATTGAAGATTGCAGACTGACTGTAAATGTTGTACTGTAGTCTTGGTACTGGTTTACATGTAACGCATATGCTGTTTCTTCAACCAATATGCAATCCTAAATCTGCTCTGTGAAACCTTATAGCATCCAATATATGGCTCTTCCCCAGACAACAGACAACCCTACTAGTAACCTTTACCTGCAATTTACCTGCGAGTTACACACACCTACGATAACTCTCAATCAAATATCTTAAGACCTCCCCCTGCTCAGTCGGATCTTCAGCAGTGAGTCAGAATTGTTCATTGAAATAACATGAAAGGAAGGGTCCTCTAGTAGCAGACGTTCAAATAAGGCCTACAAAACAAGAATTTATGATGAAACATTGTTAAACACTGCCCACAAGTGAGGGAGAGGCAAAGGGTTAGGGGTTAGGTTTAAACTGGTTGCACATATTTCATATAGATTGAGCTATCAGAGAATGGTACCTACATGTACATACTCGATACAACTTTTATTAACAATTCTAAGGATTGTATATAAAATCTGCAGTAATTTAAAAAAAAATAATTTGATACAAGATTGATACTAGAGAAATTATATCCTGTATTCTTATGTAATCAATATTATTGAACCTTAATAATGGGCAGCCATGGATAAATCCAGAATAGTAGGTTTACATTTGAGCCAAAAATTATAGGGAATAAGTAGTATATGAAAAACACCGAATTGCACAAACACTATATCACCCGCATATACCACCACTACAACCCCACATATACACTCACTACAACCACATATACCCCCACTACAACCCCACAAATACCCCCACTATATCTCCACATATACCCCACTACAACCCTACTTATATTCCCACGACAACCCACATATATCCCCACTGTATTCCAATATATACCCACACTATATTCCCACAAAAACCCAATACAACCCTACATATATCCCCACTACAACCCTGGATACACCCCACTACAACCCCACATATACCCCCACTACAACCCACATATACCCCAACTACAACCCTAGATACACCCCTCTAAAACCCCACATATATACCCCCACTATATCCCACATATACCACACTATATTCCCACACTATATTCCCACAAAAAACCCACTACAACCCTACATATACCCCACTACAACACCACATATTCCACTATATCCCCACATACACCCCCACTACAGATATTCACTCTGACAGACATAATTCATCAATAACAGATGCAGGTGCTGTAATTGCAATTTTTCCCCTACACCAAATTTTAAGACTGTTCTGATGTTGATGACATCTGACCCTTGACCTTTGGATCACATGTTGAGTCTCCTCTCCCTCTCTAAACAGTTTTGGCTGTAATCATTCATTCAACTTACTATTATTTAAGCTAAGTACAGTATCAAGCTTCTAGATGTATACAATTTGAGTGACATTACTAACACCACCAATCAAATGAAAAACTGATTAGTGAAAAGCAGCTCTAACTTGATAGATTTGATTTTTTATGACATCAATAATTAAGATCAAAGGATAACATATAAGAGTTGTTTTGAGAGTTGAGAAATTTATGCAGGTTAGCAGGTGATCATGTAGTTGGTTCCATAAAATTTATGCAAAATACTTGAAGTTTCAGGTATCTTTCTAAACTCTATACATGTAATATATTGCATAAACATGACCAAAACAAAAACCCCGAAATATTTAGACATGATTTTGGGCATTAAGTACACTAAATATGGTTTGGCTTTGCGCCCTGGACACCCACAAGGGGCCCTAAGGTGGGCCCCTGGATGTCACCGTTAATGGCCTCATGCTAAACGCTTGCATTGTCGCCATAGGTGCCAGTGGCTATGATAGTAAGTATACTGTAACAAGTGAGACTCCCAAATTACAAATCCTGGCTAAACCCCTGTTTGAAGGCAATTGAATAACACACCTGTCAAAGTAATGACACTCACAACACCCCGTAGGAAGCCATTCTCAAGTCATGTACCTCATGATCGGTAGTGGTAGAACTATTGAAACCTCCTGCTGAATCTCGTTCTACATATCTTTATGTAAGCTGTACGCTATAGACAAAAGATCAATTGTTGTGAATATGGTAATGGGTTTATACCTTTTATACCCAATATGCTTATATATTTCTTGCACATAATGGTATGCCTAATTGCAATTTTCCTTGGTATTCGTGAAGTGGTCCTCAAACTTTTAGACCGACTACCCAGTAAAAAATTCAAGAATTGCACCGCGACTGCTAGGTGAGGCCTATGATTTACGTTCAATTGTACTGCTTCTTAACTTTATTAATGTTACTGTGTATTTACATGAACTTATGAACACGGTTTATTGAAAAATACCGTTGTATTGTGAATTGTAAATACCCATCACATATCTGCCAAGATAGGAATCACAAAACATGATTCTTGGCAAGTATGGTGACCACACCATATAAAACTAAAAGAAACCAGGTAAATCACTGTCGAAACAACGCGTACCTGTATGTATATTAGGGAAGGCAAATCAGCTATACTGTATCCACGTGCAGAGTGTTCGCTCCATCCACCTTGACACGGAGGCAGGCTATTTTGATGGAGTGGTAAAAACATGTCAGATAAATTATCGATTTCTGACAAAGGCCAACGATCCAACCAATAATTGTTTTGCAACCCATAGTTTGCGGGTCATTGATGTAGAGGAACACAAATGGTGTAGACTGTTTTCATTCTTTATTCCCCAGAGGACATATTGATGATATTGGAATGAAACACAGGATATTAATTTGTAATATACTGTATCATAATGCATACAGAAGAATAAAAATGGAAAAACTTGAAATATACCCCAATACTGTGCTATTCTCTCAAAGCACATTATTGTGTATATATATACGGTTAAAGGCAGAAACTATAAAACTTGAATAATACTGGTACAAAAGGAAATGACCGGATCTCAATATCAGTAAAAGCTTGATGAATGAGAGTAAAACGGCCATTGAGTGAGTTTTGCAGAGGTTTCGAGCAATACTAGCTCTTCTTCAGTGCACGATCACTAAAGTGACCACTCAGATTTACATACAATCTTCACAGTTGTAATAGGTATAAGATGTTTAGGTCTAAGGAAAGGTCTAAGCTCACGAGGTCAAAAGTAAAATTGTAGTTTTGAAGCGCAAATTTTGCGGTGAAAACTCCTCCTCAACCGATTGGTAAGTTAACTCCAAAGTTAGTATTTAGGTACTCTATGAAGTAAACATATGCCTCGCTGAGATTCGGGGTCAGATGTCAAGGGTCAAAGGTCAAATCATGTAACATCCTACTTTTGGCTATATCTTCTAGTGCAAAACTCAGATGCAATCTTCACAGTTGTAATATATAGGTATGTTTTAATTGAGGTACATTTTAAACCTGTGCCTCGATGAATTTTGGGTCAGTTTTTAAGGGCAAATTTTGCTGCGAAAACTCCTAAACCGCATGGCCGATTAACTCAAAACCTATGAGGTAAACCTGTGCCTCCTTGAGATTTGGGTCAAAGTTTAAGGGTCAAAAGTCAAATAAAGTAATATCCTATTTTGGTTATTATCTTCTAGTGCAAAACTCATATACATGCAAAAATCACTTGAATATTACAAATATGCATATATGATATATATTGTGTAATCATTTTGATCTATATAGGTTTCGATGTCTGTATTGAAACACATGACCTCACATAATCTTCCTAACATACAGGTCTTTAAATTGTAAAGTCTTAGACCATGAAATGTTGCGGCAAACGTATGATATATAATATTTGTAAGATAATATAACTTATATTTACCTAGGCTGATTACCCTTTCACTGAGATCTTTCCGACCTTCGTCTTCCAAGGCTTGTGCTAGTACGGTGTAGGTTGCTTTCCTACCATTACTTTTCTTCCAAAGGCATAACATTTCATATTTCATTTCAGTTTGGTTGTCCCGGTTGTCAGCTTTTACTGCTTGAATTGCAGAATCAGTTAGACCGAGTGTTCGACCAACCATGGCCCAGTCGTTTCCAAGATTTCGTGATACAATCTGGGGATATAAATATATGACATATGCAGAGACTGATGACTAAATTTGTATAAACCTTTATACTTTAGACTGTTTATTGTCTTTGTTATTAACAGCATTGCTAAAAAATATTTCAGTTTGGTTTCCCAGGTTATCTGTTATCAAGTGCAGGATCAGTTAAATCTAATGTTTGGCCCATTCGTCCCCATGACCTCGCGATACAATCTGGGAATATATGCAGAATTTAGACAGTTGACCAAAGTTGTATAATAAAACTTATAAATCAGTGTATTGTTGTCTGATCCCTCTGATAAACAAGATGACGGATAGCATTGTTTAAAAATATTTGTTTTCATAAACATAACCTTGATCATTAGTACATGTATATAATAAACATTAATGTCAGGTTTCCATAAAGTGCGTAAAAGATAGTCATGATGGTTTCTAACATACAACATTAACATCAAGAAAATGTGCCCGGTTTATACATTTCAACTAAAGTTGCCTTTTGAACTGCACAACTTTTCCAGCTACCCACAATATTAAACATTTGATGGTGCCATCACCATAATATTGTATATTAGCGTTAGTAAAACGAACTATAATTTACAAATCAGTAGCTACGAAAAATGGCTAAACTTTTGGACATATGACGTAACTTTTACATATAATACATAGATATATTCATTAGGTTCTTAATCTAAGTAGCATAAATTTTGCTGAAATATCTAAATGAAAAGCACATCAAGTAAATGGAATCGTACCTGTATGGTCCTTTGATCAATTTCTTTAGCTAACGGATCCTTATCAAGCGAGCTGGATTGTGATTGTGCTGTGTGGCCCTCCTCAGAGACAGTTGCCAAAGCTCCATGTGATGAACCAGATGAGATGACCTGTGTTTAATCAATTAGTGCACAAAGAGTTTCAAATCATATACACATATCTACAATGAGGATTATACAATATATATTATATATATATATATATATTTTCCTTGTTCATAAAGGCAAAGTGCCAGTACTTGGGTAGAATTTCTCATTAATATCAACGAAAAATCTGCAAATTCCTTTCGCTATATATATATATATATATATATATATATATCATAAACAGGTTAAACAACAAATCCTAAACAACGATGCATTCTAGTGACTGGATCTCTACAAGTATCAAGAAGCATTTTGTACATTTGAACAACCAAGTTGCAGAGTTACTGTACATCAATATCAATATTTCGACCTTTGACCCCATAACTTACTTAACCACTTTCAACCAGCAACCAATTAGTTCGAATACAATCCAACTTATTGTTGTGGATTTACATCAATTGAAAGATTTTGACATTTGACCCCATAAACTAATTACCAAACTTCACTACATGTACACACTATCAACCAACAACTATGTACACAGTGTGAATATATTCCGACGGTTGCAGGTACATCAATTGAACATTTGACCTCATAATTTAATTAATTAATACCGATCACTACATGTACACAGTATCAACCAACAGCTATATACCAAGTTTGAATACAATCTGACTTACGACTTATGGGTAATTTTGCACCCAATGCATTTTCATTTTTTAAGTTTTCGTGGCATGTAGACAGTTTATGGTACATCAACAATTGTTCTTCTGGTCCAATCATCCCCCAAATTGGTGGGTGACTTTGAAACAATTTTGCCAATGTTAAACTAATTTAAAACTACACAATACTGCATTTCCCGTAAAACAGCAAGAGAAATTCAAACACCCCATGATGCATAGGTTTTGTGATGTTTCATGTTAATAATACTGCCTAATTCCCTGGAAATTGAAGAATATTAACTTATATCTACCTTCTTGTTACTAATTCAGTAAAAAACAGAAACTTTCAATAAAAGTTTTTAAACAAAACTATTGAAGTAGTGGTACTGTAGCCTGATAGTTTTAATTTGACCTCAAATGACCTTAGACCTCTAACAATCTTACAAGGGATTCCTGACCTGAACTCAATATAAACCACTATAAAATTAATCATAGTTGGCATTGAGTTAGTCTGCTTACATTGTTTGTTTTTTGCAATTTGACTTTACTGACCTCAAATGGAATTTTACCCCTACCAAAGTCAACAAAGTTCTTGAACTCCAAACAATCTACACATGAACCAAATGAAAATCCAATTGACCTTATTTAGCCTTATTACAAAGTTTGTAAGTTGACCCAGTCTGTTGACCTCAACAGATTTTTGACCTCTACCAGCAACCTACACACCAATTATGAAATTAACCAAAGTTGGCATTATTGAGTTATGATAATATTTTTTTAGTTGGATCTATATTTACCTCAAATGACCTTTGTCCTCCACCACACACAAAAGGATTCTAGTATCTAATAAAACAACCTACATGCCAACCATGAGATTAATCCAAGTTGGCCTTTGAGTTAGCCTTATTTTCTAATTTTAAATATATTGACATCAACTAACCTTTGACCGCTACCACGCACAACATGTTCCTTGAACTCAACATCAGTACAAACATTAACATTATGCCTGCATTATTACCATTATTTATGTAATTTAAGCTGTATTGACCTAAAAGGACCCTTGACCTCACACAATAAGCTACCTACACACATGTACAAAACTGGATTACAAATGTAAAAAGACCCTAGAAATGGTTGTTTTGCTGATTTGAGGGCGCTCGACTACTATTGACTGCTGTTGAACTCCGGATGTCCGGAAACTAGACAACTAACGTGTCGTGCCAAATGTATCACTCATTGACAAGACTTCAAAGCGACCGGATGTGGGCATATCATAGTACAGTTGGATTTCTCTCGTTTTACGATGTTTTACAGTCGAATTGAGAGTGAGAATAATTGATTTATACCTTTAAGAAAGGCATTTTAGTAATAAATATAATACAGAAACAGTTATTATCGATTCTTAGGGCTTAATTGTTATGCCAAGAGAAGTCTCAGTGGAATCATTTAGTGTAATGGCTGGGTTCTTAACCAAAAATAAGCTACCGATAGAGAATTTTCCCTAAAAATCATCCTTTTTGGTCAAGTGACAACCTGTTTCTTTTGTAATTAGAGACTATTAGTGATGAAGAAGGGGTAGGATTACATTTTGATCCGGAGAATAGTATTATTCGGCTGGTATTAGGCTAATTGTTATACACCGTATGTAAGTTCACTGTGGACGATTGCCTATATAAGAGAAATGTGAAGTGTTTACATTGATTGTCGGAGGGTCTACTAGGGGGCTGTCATCAGCTATGGAGATATCTGTGAAGTCCTGGCGAGGAGAGCACATGCGTAGGAGCGCATTGTGTCGATCATCAGCTGTGCAGATATCTGTGAAGTCCTGGCGAGGAGAGCACATGCGTAGGAGCGCATTGTGTCAATCATCAGCTGTGCATATATTTGTGAAGTCCTGGCGAGGAGAGCGCATGCGTAGAAGTGCATGCATGCGTGTGTCGATCATAAGCTGTGCAGATATCGGTGAAGTCCCGACGAGGAGTGTGCATGCGTAGGAGCGCATGCGTGTGTAGATCATCAGCTGTGCAGACATCTGTGTCGTCCTGACGAGGAGAGCGCATGTATAGGAGCGCATGCATGTCGATCATCAGCTACCTGTGAGGACCTGACAAGAGGGTGCATGCGGATCCTGATGCTGTTCATGATATGTACAATTATTTGAAGTGTACCTACTATAATTATCATAATATAATGTGACAATATATATATTGAGACCAATATATGCAAAACTTAAATGACTTCATACAATAATAAAATACCTGGGGAGTTGCATCCTGGACAGTGACGTCTAACGGGCTTGGCTGGTTTGGTGGTGTTTGTGATTGAGCTTTCTGTGAACCTGTAGGCGGTAAGTCAGTTGTACTTTCCATTCCCCGAGTTGTGCTGGCCATACTTACTGGTGATGCGGTTGATAGAACACCCTAAAATCAAAATTATTCAAATAAAAATATGTTTCAGACATTAATACTGTACTTGAGACATGATTTTAAAATACCCACATAAAGGAAATGATATGTTTTTATCTAACCCCACTCCTTGCAAAATAACAACAATAATAAAAAATAAAAAATCAAGATGAAGCTTCAAGTTTTCAAATTGTTATATCAGTAAGGAAGTGGTCCATGATGCCATTTGTCTTCTAGACAACAAAACTGGAGACTGTAATAACTGGAGAGTTGGTTCCATGAATGGCCATCGTTGGTATGGCGGTATTTGTGATTGAGTATTCTGTGAACCAGTAGGCGGTAAATCAGTGGTACTTTCCATCCCACGCGATAGTTAATGTTCCGATTGCATAATATGTACATATTTTAGTCTGACAAACATAAAGCCAGCATATTTAAAAACAATTAGATATTTAGATGTGATATATTTACATTGTATAAACCTTTTACTTTCATTATTTGACTCTTATTTGGTTGCTTGCATACACACAACAATAATTGTAATTATGCTTTTGTGTAATATCATGAAAGCCCAAGAATGGATAATTATGCCCTCAGTAGGATAGTGCTTAATGAAAATTGTTGCCATGTTCTTGAATGAAAGTAGTGAGTCCTGGCCATTGGGCCATACAAAGAAAATGTCATCAATATAACAATGAAAGCAGCATGGCTTAAGTGTAAAGTAGAAAACAATTATAGTTCTCTTCAACATCTTAATTGCCTCTAAATTTCCAATTTAAACTGCGGAACATAAACAGTTACCCAGTATCAGTGTTACAAACAAATGTAATGCCCGCCTTCCATTTAATCCCTACAGTCATTGACTTCAGCTACCAGACCTAAGAGCTTATTCATTTGTTTATTTATTTTGGTTGGGTTTTTAAGATGCTCTACTAAATATTTCCCAATATTAAAAATTTCAAGAATTATTTTTTAAATATCGACAAAATCTGCAATTATATCAACTTCCCTTTGTTGTATTTTTCATTCTCGGTATATATGCCCATCATTCGGTATTTCGTTGTGACTTCCTTGATTGTCTTTGAAAAGTCATGAATTGAGTCACATTCTAATTACTTGCTGCCACGTCTTTCACCAGATTAATAACAATAGCTCAAATGGTAGAGAGCACTGTACAGCATATGTGGTTCGAGTCATGCCCATCCTCAATTTCTCAAATATTACAGTTGCAGTAGTTGAATAAGATCAATTCCTAACTGGCAAAAGACTACTATTATTACATGTGACTATCGATAACAAATAATATGCATGTACAACATTTGATGTTTGATATTAACATTTAGCATTTTAATATTTCGAACAGCAATATCATAAATTGTTGTTGGTCGGTTGATCTTGGGTGACCAATCCATATATGTTTTAATATGAGTACATGCCCTTTCATGTAACATTATATGTTATTATTATTGTGTCAAATTATAAATTTGAATCTTTATATATTTTGCAATACTTCTGTCAAAAATAAAATTTGATAAGTGGCATGTACTGCACATGGAACATTATAAACGCATGATACATGTAAGGAACTCAACAAGTGTTCGGTTGTTACATTTCAAATAGGTTTATTTTAATTTTCTTTTATTTACCTGCACTTGTGGCTGTACATAATATAATCAGCGGTGCCATGCAGTGGCGTAGCTAGAGGTTTCTTCACTTTGTAGTGGCTAATATGCCTATGTAACCGCATGAAAAGGGTGCCATTATTTATTGCTTTTGCGAGCCAGTGGCAGCCGCTCCCCCTGAGTCAATGCTAGCTCTGCCACTGGTGTCCTGAATAGTGTCATGTAGTGGAAAAGATGCTCTGTATGATTGGACACTTTGATAACCATGGAGCAACTCACTTTCATATTACACGATATGCACCAGATTTGAAAAAAGTAAACTGTTGCAGGATATTGTTTCTTTGATGTTTCTTTTAATAACTAGTGCACTAGGATGGAGATAAATGAATTCTGAATGTGTTAATCAATTTCAGTAAAACATACCATTATGCTACTACAATATAATATACATTACCTTGCTGCTTTGAATGTATATTTAACATACACTGATATGAATCGCTGTAATTTGAACAATAATTTACAGAAAAGTGTATAATGAGTAGTGTACTGTGATCGATTTACAGTAAATACCTGTAATGAATTACACCATATTAATGAACCAATCAGATGAGTAGAAAACATGTTGATCATTACATTAAAGTAAAGTTTATAACTGGATAGGTTATAGTGATTATGAGAAGTTTTGATATATTTGATTTCAGAGTGAAATGTTGCATGATAATGAGGATTATCTTTTCTGTTCTTTAGTGGTTGTCAATGCTTCATTAGTGTTAAAAATCATTATAGCTCTAACGTAGATATAACGCAGATATAAAATTTAGTTTCTAAAGAAATTTTAGGCACTCTCTCCATTGAACTGAAATAAGTTGAAACTCTGATCGAAATATATCAATCCTAAGAGACTAATGAAACCAGAAAGCCAAGAGGGCTTTGTGATTCCTTGCCATAAAGCTTCAAAATTACAGGTTTACCATTGTTATTTCTTG
>JAODAF010155202.1:0-24709 GCA_027574765.1 Molpadia intermedia | reverse complement strand
TGTCGTTTCGGTCACGATAAAATTACGGTTGTGCTAGCACACATGCATGTTACTAATTCGTAAGAATCCGATTAAAAACATGAAGAAGACATATATACGGACAGGCATGGTGTAGACATATCGTGAATCTGACGGGGTATTCTGTGAAATAAGTGATAGCCTAGGCCTAAGAATGTCTGTTTACGGTCTAGTCAGATCTAGGCCAAACTGTTTTTAGGGATAATGTTATATGTAAAGGCCTACTGGAATACGCAGTGAAGAAGCATCACAAGTGCAGTATAGGCCTATGGTAATACAAAACCGACTCGACTGCGTGTACGTATTATTTAATGTAAAATCGTAGCATTGTTATATATAGGTTTCACTTGGCCTTTAAATTAAATTTCTATGTATTTGTCCACACCATGCATGCACCCACATAAATTAATACTATGAACCCGAGGGTCACAAGTTTACCTCAGCTCATGAATATAAAAAACGGAGCCGATATAGGCTGTTCACACGGCCTCGGGCTTACTCGATCCTTAATTGATCTATCGGAGCATGGGTCTAGTAACTCACTCTTTTTACTCGCGTGAACAAGGCAAGCCCGAGTTTATTTTAGGACTATAGTACGGGTGTGCGTTTGAAAACAGCGAAGCCCGGCAAACAAATGCGTTGGAAGTGAAGTGTTTTACGACTTTTACGACCTGTGCGTGAATTTGTTTTGGTTGTTAATGAAACATTGTCCGCTTGTAGTTCCCCGGTATTGAAACTACTGGCAACTTATCTTGATTAGCGTTTGCTACGTTTCATTCCAGAAAGGCAACTTTTTAATTGCTATGATTAGCAGCTTCTTGTTTAAATATAATTTTACCGCAGGTCTAGTATGGGCATGAATAAATCCATGGTTAATGGACTGTTTCTTCTGTATGTTTTTACGCAGAATACCGTGTTTGTTGTTAAGCACAATAGCCACCGACGTTTATGCCAGCTTGGGTTAAGGCCACATCCACCGGGATGATCCAATTACAAATCTGTAAAATTTTAGAAGCAAGAAATGCTCACGGGGATGCCATTTGATTAGTGAAACAGCACTAGATAATAGCTTCCCAGAGCTTGATCACTTTTTATTGACACAGTCAGGCCTATATCCAGTTATCTAGTCGCCAGTGCCATCAATACGACTGTAGCCTAGTTTTATTATCCCCATGAATCTCAGCTGCACGTAATATGTGTTGGGCTCCACCAGTTCCTTTGATCTGGTGAGAACAGATCAATACCCACGTTTTATTAGGGGAATCACTGTTTCATGGCGTTAGCCCAGAATTGGGACTATTGGGGTGGGATGGGGGGGGGTGGGGGGTCGTCGCTGGGGTGGGTGGGGGGCCCGGGGGGGCTGGGGGAGGCGTTGACGTTCGGGTCTCGGTGTGTGGGGGGGGGGGGGGGGGGGGGGGGAGCCAACACACCTCCCTCTCACCGTGTCTGGTGCCAATGCATAAACAAACCCCCACTGGTGTCATCCATCGTGATCCTTTTGATAATTGAACTCACACAAACATTTAGGTTAAAGATGGGTTTGCTTAGTAGTTACAGGTGGTAAGAAAACCGTGTTATCACAGTTCTTCATTTGAGATTGCGGTCGTAATTTTTCGCATTTAAAAGTTTCACAAAAGGCGACTCTGTAACGAGGATTTGCTACATTGTATACCAAAGGATTCACACAAGAATTAAGATACAGCAGCGCCTGTGCTACCGGTTGAACGATCTTTAACGTGTTCGACATCCACGGAGGGATTGTAATATAGTATGCAATTAGATACGCTAGAGAAAATGAATAAAAGGGCGTAAGGCAAAGAAAGAATATAGTGCCGTTAATAACTAACATTCGTGCAACATAATTACGTAGTTGTTTCCCCCCTCTTGCTGCCTTTCTGACACGTAGATGAAGCGTGTGGATTATTTTAACGTACATGTATACGTTAGGGAATAGTACGAGAAAAAATAGCGAAGTTTGGAATACGTTTGAGAAGGTATCCGCCCATGGATACCACGGACGACAAAGTCCGAACTCCGCTGGTAAAGTTTGGTATTGTTTACCCGAAGGCCACACGGCGCAGAATCGCTTCATATTCCCAAAGGCTGGGATAGATGTTGTTGCGCACAAGAAAGCAGTCAACCACGCACCGGCGACAATCCTTAAAGGTTTCAATAAGAAGCGGTATTTTCTTTTAGATGTTTGTCTGACTTTAAATGGGTGACAGACGGCAAAAAACTTATCCAGAGTTACCATGGTAACGAAGAACATAGACGCGTAAGCACACATTTTCACAAAAGGCACCACGGTAACACAAAAAGCAACGGAAAACTTTCCTGCATCATGTCGAATTGGGGAGAGAATTAATGTGAGAATCTTCTCTCCAACACCGAATACAAGGTAGAGAACGTCAGCTACTGCTAGGTTTACTAAGTAGATATTAGTCCTAGTCTTCATTAACCTTACGCATATGTATACTAACAGGAAGGCGAGGTTGCCAAGAATTCCTGGGACCATGATTATTGGCATCAATATACTAACAAAAAAGTGTTCTCCTTTAGTATAAAGAAATCCTTCCATGTCATTATCAGTAAAGTTAGAAAAATCGTACTGTATACAGGTTCGCGACGCCATCGTGGGCGAAATATTGACGTACAAACTATGCGGTAGTTTCTAATCTCCTCTGTCCATTTAGACAGCTTAAGAAGAACTTATAGTCATATTTCGTATGGCTACCTGATTGTCATCCTTTGGATATATTGTACAAAAATCACGCTTGGTAGCTTTATATTCCATCAAAAATATTAAAAAACGTGTTACTGCGTTTTGATCAGAAGATTTTTAGTCAAATCGAGTACTGCAATGTTTGCTCTTCAGTGTTTCTTGCATTTCGAGTACTAAATATTTACAAGTAGTACCCTATCTTTCAAAGCTAGAGAAAATCGTCTTATTGACTGCCTAAATACTCACTTCTCAACACGTCTTTTGTATATATGCAATCCTCTCTGAGTGAAAAGTAGGAAAATGGAGGTTATTGTCTAATAGGTCAATAATTCAATATCTGCAAAAAATAAGTCTTCCGATAACATCTCCTCTGAAATCTTCGGTCCATTAGAATAGTAGATCATTGGTACATTTTTTCTTCTCACAGTGTATACTTGTCTCACTTAGTAAAAATATTTTACAAATATCCATTTTTTTTTAAACTCATTGTCTGTCTTAGGGAAATTGCACCTACGCAATTACTTCAACCAGGTGTTCTGTGTATTATTCGAATCCACGTGAATGTAACCCATTTTGCAACTCAGAATGCAAGAATGCAACTCATTTATGTTTATACACTTCATCGAATAAAAATAAACAAAACAATCTGCATCTTTCTGTAGATTGAATTTAAGTTTCTCACGACAGCATAGCAAATAACTTTTCAAAGCTTCTTCGTAAAACATCAGCTTCATTCAAAAACGAAAACGGAATCGACATAATCTTGTGAAGTCATAGTCCAATGCCTCACAAATAGCCTAGTTGTAACATCTTCCCTGTCATCGATTGAACCCTTGAATTCGACAAAAATATCCATCAGTATTACATTCAAGTTCTTTCTCCTTGAAGTCCTTCTGTCAATAATGACACCATTAGCCCAAGTGAACTAGAAGCGTTCCGAACTAGGAGCATAAAAAAGAGCAGCAGAAATCTGCCGGAGTCGTGTTCGAGTTCATCAATTTGAAACCGAAACCTTCGATATGAGTTTCATCTCCGCAAGGTCCTTCTGTCAAAACGTTTCTAAATTAGTGACAGAAAAGGAAAAGCGCATGTATTAGTTCTGATGGTAATTCGTATCATGAGACTAGATACGCTAAATCACTAATGCTAACACGAAACCTTCACCACATTACTTAATAAAACGTAATAATTTAACACTAATTTTATAATTTCCGTTTCCTTAGAGTCGGTTTCTGCCAAATATATCCACCATTTTAAAACGTCTGGAAAGTGGAAATTGCATGTATCAACCCCGATGATACGCAGCAGACTGCATAGCTACACTGTTCTTATCTGTTTGTCGCTTAACATGTATACATGTATATAACCACGAGGAAGTCTGTCAGACGGTCAAATGAGTTGTCTCCAGTTGGCTTGAAACTTTATGAGTTTCCTGACGTTCTGCTGGCAAAGGGAATATTGCGTGGATTTCCTTTTTTTAGAGTAAAATCGTTGATGGTGGCATGAAAACGTTAATTACTTTTCTTCAAATAATTTTATCATTTCCTCGACTAGAAGAATGAATTTCTCACGTTGACTATTTGTCATATGATAATTTTATAGATTTGTGTGATAGATGGTAATACATGTATTCAGCAGTTTATTTAAAAAGACGAATCCATCAACAATTCCATTTTCTTCAAATATTTCTATCATAAATTTCCTCGATGATTGAAATAAATAAAATGAATCAACTCTCATGATGATAACTCACAGAATATATGTTTGTCGCTATACGATCATAAAACTCTAAACACGCCAGCCAAAAGGTCGTTTTTGTTCTCCACTTGCCTTCAAACGGTATCCATTAAAGGATATCCTTCTAATTTAAATTCTTCGATCGTTGATGGGGTATAAAACGTCAATCAATTTGCTAGAACAAGCATTGGCCAATTTGCTTTAAAACATCAGGTTTATTTATGATCTTGATGATTGAAAAGGAATAGCAGGTATCAGCTCCTATAGACGCCCATGGCTAACAAGAACATGTTAAGTCGCTACCAGAAAGAAATCTGCCAATATTGTAATTATTTTGTCCACTTGACATTGAAATCACAATATCTAAAAATATGTCAAAAATATTTTCATTAAGTGAAGAGTAGATACCGCGTCATGGTTCCCATGACATTTATACAACTATAATAAATTTTGAAAGGTATAGAATCAAGTTATAGAATAAACTCTCATGATATTACGTCGCCAAATGAATATTTTGTAATATAATCATATTTTATATTTCATAATTGTTCTTTCTTAAATGTGAAAGAAATGTCCGTTAAAATGATGGAAATAGGAAAGAGATATTGTGTATGATTTGTTCTCACCACAATGTATCGAAACGTTGATAGAACAGTCCGATTAATATTTGTCTGGTCGGATACTTAGTTACTTAACATTGCTTTAAATATCTACTAGTTTTCTTTATACATGTCTATCAAAAGTGTCCTTGATAATTGAAGTATATTAGATTATGTGCTTTGCGTATATCTATCCTGAAGTTGAATCACCGAATGCGCCACATTAGTCATTCGTATACTGCAGTTTTATCCTCGACATAATTTAGACTAGGAAGTTGCATGTCGCGTGTATTAGATTTTTTTTTATAACAAGGCGATTGTCGAGCGGGTAATATTTATCAGATATTTGTCAATTTTCCGAGTTGTTGCATCTCGTCAAAACTTAAATTTTCAGATGTTTTACATTTTGTCGAGTTAAATTTCGCTACTTTCATTTTCATTGTAATGTCCCTTCTACGCTTCCGTACAATATTGTATTGTTACTTGTGCCCAGCATTAGTTGAAACAAAAATGTCCAACGTTCTAAGAGTGTAACTGCGTAGTTTTAATGCGATTTACTTTAAGTTTTTGTCCCGTTTTGGTGATAATATGTGACTGTTAACTTAGCATTGGCCTACTACAGAATCTTGCTACGTATGTTCGATGTGACAATTGCTCCTAGAGAGATTTATATCATGAGACTGTCGGGCACTATGGGGAATCTGTCAATTAAGCATCTTCAATTATATTATACGATATTACGAAAAAGCACAGGAATGTAGTCACAGTTAGCTTAGATGGACGTCTGCGGGATTTATTCACCTTATGGAAAAGACCTATTTTGTGATGAATATGTAACACGTAAATATTAGAGTTGCATTGTGGCAGATATTAATTGTATATATATAAAGATTTATTTTACAATAATTCCTGAAAATTAATTTCTGTTAATTATGCATTTTTCAAAGACATTACGACACTACGAGAAATCTCGTGAATGAAATAGATGTGAATAAATATTGGTGTTTTACGCAGTTTTACAACTTCTGAAAGATTAAAATGGGGATTTATGTTGCCCTACCGCCCTCATAGAAACTGACAATGGGTATATTTCAGACTACCTGGGGAAAAAGTGATCGTCTTTCTCCGAAATTCGGAAGGAAAAATCCATTCAACGATACCGGTACATATCACTCTCAAAACGCCCCATTAGCCTGGATCTAGATCCGTTCCTAATTTATATATCCTGAGAAATAGCTATTAGATGTACCCCATCTCGATCATATTTTCGTTACGAAATTGGATTATATTAGCTAGATGATAACCTACATTTCCCCTAATAGACAAGGTGGCATGTATTCAAATCTATATATCCACTGCACGTTTATTTACACTGATGAACTGTCTGCTAAAAATACGGACCGGATACCCGTCACAATAATTTAAAGATTCGCATTCTTATCAAGATTTATTTGAATCATAATCATAAATCAGCGATTAAGCCCAGATACATTTTGTTTTCTTGGCTTGTCAAAAGCTTATATATTTCTTCTGTAAATAGTAAGAACAGTGTCGTTGATTTAAACTTTATTTATTTATTTGTAATTTTGTAACATTTTGGGGTTTGTAAAAGATGAAGTAGGCTATATGATGAAATTATCTATTCTCTGAATAACAAGACCTAGTCTTCTTTAATGTTTGAACTTGTCATCAAAGTGGTAGTTCAAAGATTGATATCTTTTATAAAGCCTTATTTATAACTAAAACTTTAAATCCTTGAACATTCCTTAGCATTTCATTACAGACAGATTTCTTACTGAAGTTTTAATCAACATCATCAACAACAATAGTAATGCATCCAACAGTTCAACAGCCAAGATGACATTGAAGTTATATGCGTTACCATAAGCAGAACATGTTACCCAATCATGGAATTTAATGCAAGTGAAATTCAAGCCTTACTTCAATGAAACGTAAATTATAAGACAACGAAGAACATTTCGTAATGGTTTGGGAGAATTATCCACCTCCAGAATCAAACAATATATCTCTAATTTCTGGTTTGTGTTCAGGGAGGATACAGAAGAGCGTGATATGGTAGGTGACCGCTAAAGGACGAAATTCAATAAATCATTATTCCTCTTAATATCTGCAACCAAGATCAAACGTACGCCTTGCAGATACAGTGTGGTCAGGTAGATAATAGCATGTTTAACATTATGCCTAACACTCCTAGCCACCATCCAAATACAACTGCATTGTAATACTTGTCTGTCCTAAAACAACGCTTTGCCAATTTTGAAAGTAAATTAGAAACTATCCTAAAGTTACATATACAAGATATGAATAAAGTTTACACAGCACGTGTGGCTCACTCAGATGAAGGTCTACAAGTACTTTGACCTTGTTGATAAGTGTTATGCACGTCTATATCTGTGAATTATAAACCAGATCACCAAAGGTAGCCTAAGCTATTCTGATTTTGTAAAAAGTTTGGAAAGACTGGTAATGTTAACTTCTAATAAACTTCGCAGGACTGACTATTAACGTTGATAATATTGTACAATATTCAATGCATAAAACATCGAGACAAAATTCTAATTTGAGAATCAGAAATAGCAAACCTTGATTGGGGTCTAAAGTAACACCACGAACTGTCCATATGTCACACACAATGTAGTTGGCTGTTCATAACTAACAATACCTCCGCAGGCTCCGCTCACCGATTAAGTAGCCGATTCACATAGCTGATACAGTAATTACTGTTGCACGGTTGATCACTTTCGCCAGTAACTACTGGAGTGTGTTAAAATTTTACCCTAACCCTAACCATAACTCTAACCATAAACAGTAAGTACAGTATCCTGGTTTAACACGTGTTAAAAAAAAAGTTTAACACGTGTTAAGTGTTATAAGCCTTCTCCAGTAGTTAACGTAAGAGCTATGCGTATCGGGTAGATTGAGTCATGTATGTTTTGTACTTTAAACCTAACACCAGTGAAAAGAAAAGAAATCATAACTAATTAATATTTTTACCTACAAATATGTCGATAAACTGTTTGTGAAGAAATGAAAGCATTAATTTATGGAACTAAACAGGGATTTCGTAAACTGTTGGGAATTGGGAACTCTGTTCAGGGCAAACTCATATATATTGTACACTAGCGGGAAAGTGTCACTGTCATATTTCAAAGAAACAAAACGCATGACTTGTGATAAATCTATGATCATGCTAAAAGGCCATATTCTTTATATTTTACATCATTATTTGTTATAGCTAATACACATTACTATCATCCATTAGTTAAATTACATAAGCAAATACTGGCATAAGCTTAAATAAACATGCTGGTAATAAATTATCAGTATGTTTAAAATAATACATAAAAGAATACAAAACAATATTCACTTTTTTGTTAGATCTATGATATCATCATTTACTGTCACAAAACATTCGTTGGCTATAATGTCAATTTTAGTTCATTAATTGATTTTTATAGTCTCTTTCGTAATATGATGGTATCGCATTTACGTATCCTTTCTATTAACCGGTACCGTACGAAAGAAATAAAAATCAGGGTGTTGTTACGGATGCCAGAGTATGATAAATGTATTTTCGTTGCATCCTTTAAATTACGGTATAATAATTAAGATGCAAATTAATTCTGGAAGAACATTATAAATGTTTTTCCTCTATACAGAGAACTATGAATTATCGCTTTGTACATATATTCAAACACTTGTAATGCCCACCAATGTTTGGAGAGTACTGACAGGGCATGTATATGTCTGTTGCCTAGCAACCCGAAGAACCAACGTATTCTATTCCGATTCTATACGTAGATATAACCTTTATGTTCCTCTAAGAGCTCGTTAGGATGGGAGAGTGTTTTGGTGATAATAGGTTTTCTATGTAGTTTGTAAATTAAAGTGAGGAGAAAGTTCTGAAAAAATCCTTTAACTAGGTTGCAAATGACTTACCAACCTGAAAGTGATTTTGATGTCCTTTAATTTGAGCATTTAGAGTAAACACGTCATGACCAACCGAGACCCATAAGCTCATCAGTACGTTTTTCTATTAAAATATTATTCTTATGTGGGACATTCTATTATAAGCCTCTTTAACGTTTACTTTAGAAATAAACTGCAATTGGATGAATTATACTGGTGAATAAACAGTCGAGGCTCTAAAGTTAGCAGAATAATTATTTTGCTAAATGTTCAGTCGAGACTGTTTATTCACCAGTAAAAGTCATACAATTGTGGTTATTTCTATTCTACAACCTCAAAATTTATGGAAAAGAGCATTTGTCTTAAAAAAATAGGAAAAGAGAGTACACTTTGAGACTTGCAGAAAGTTCAATTTAAGATAGGAAAACAAGTCAATCAAGATGCCGCTTTTGCGGCGGATTCTAGGCCATGTTAGACGGCTGCTAATATGCGCCCGCCCTTATTCACTAAAATACACCGCAAATTTAGCAACTTGGCAACATTGCTATGTTTATATCAAAATAAAATGTTAAGCAAACAGTCTCAATTGTTACTGTTAATTTTATAGTTTTACTAAAATAGATGACAGAAGTAAAGAGTTTCCATAAATATGCTTGAACAATTTGAATATGATGATCATTATGCCGAGCTCTAACTCGTTAGACAGAGGTCAAAGGTCAAACAGTATGTTTCATGTTTGTGAAACTTAAGTAGCTAGCGTCAAAAGGGCAGTATAAAACGCGATAATAGGCCCTGTGTGGGTTTTGTACACCAGGCTTTTAAGCTGAAGGTAGGCCTACTCTAAAAAAGGGATCGTTACTCGATCGAAGAAAGTTTGTTTCTGTAGAATATAGGCCTAGGACTACGCCTTGTTAACGTTACTTACTACATTAGGCTTAACATAGGCTACACTCAACATTGTCAGTGTTGCTGTTATTATAGCCTAGCCTAAAGTTAGGCCTATATTACGTAAGGTATTGACTACACGTGGGCCTTTTAATGTCAGTGCTAACGTTAGCCTGTGCAATTAGTCTAGACCTACAAGTAGAAATATTTGGCCCACGGTGATTTGACAGAGTCTAGTTTAGAAGTCGACAAGCATTAACTTTGCTTCTGATATTCTGTTAACAGTTGATGACGTGATGTTGAGTAAAATCAACTGTAGCCTAGGGCCTTTATGACGTATCATGGGGGCATTACATTAGGCCTAACGTTACACCCAGTAATTTTAAGGTCAGTGACTAAATTATAGTGTGCCAATGTTTAGAATATTATGTAATGCATGAGTACTACTAGCTTGTAGGCCTTTGTAACTAACTGTTATGTTGGATTGTTAAAGTTTATTTCTCTGTAGTCCACAATGCTAAAGAGGTAAACAGTCTCTTAATTCGCTTCCTGCTACCTAGGAAGAGGTTACGGACTATATATTGCAGAATAACGGTCGGTCATGTGATGCAAACTAGCCAATTACAATTAAGAATTTTAGACAAATACAGAGAGGGGTGGTAGAATTTCCAATATTGCTTAAGTAAAATGAAGTTTACTTTTATAAGTGTATTTTACTTAAGTAAAATTTATTTTAGGATATGATTTGCTTTAGTTTAAATCTATTTTATTAAGTGGAATTTAAGTAAAATTAAGTAAAGTAAATTTAATTTAAGCCAAATGTATTCGGTTGGTCCAATTAAAAAAAATAGATGGCATTACACTTATTTATTATTTATATAAGTGAAATTGTATTTTACTTATTAAAAATTGCACTTTTCTTAGTTGTAATTCTACCTAAGTGAAAGGCAATTCTATTTTAGTAAAATGCATTCAACGTAAGGAAAACACATGTTCCTCCAACATACAATCTGTATAAGAGATAAGTATAACCGTTATAATCTGACGTTAACATCTTTCGATCAGGATGTTATTTGTTAGGGTGGTGTTAAACGATCATTTGATTGCAGCAAAGCACTTGAAATAGCAGATAGGTTTACAGTAACTATTTATTTTGATATTTACTGTCTTTAGATTTGCTCACTTGTTTGAATTTTAATTTTAATAAAACTTTGTAGAGTGTAGTTTGTGTTTAATTAAGTTTTTAAATACATGTTGTAAATCAATGGGGTTTTTTTTCGTTGACTTAACTTGTTCACTAGGAAAGATAGGTGCAGCGGTATGTGATGCGCTTGAACTCGTGGAGAAGAATTACAATAATGGGGTAATTATCACTTATGTCTGTTACTAGAATACCAGATGTATCAACTCTAATATTCTTGTTAATATTACTCTGTTGTTTTTTGTAGGTAAAAGATAAAAATATATAAACATATCTGAAACTATCTTGTTGGCATATTTTGTTGTCTTGAAATTGACATACCATACCCGAGGTACGGTAGTACACATCATATGTCGTGAAATGACTATATGCAAAAAGTGCATGTAACAGTGCTTATAAGAGTCAGTTTGGTAGATTGACAAACATAATGTTATAAAATTGATAATCACATTTGCGATATGGAAAAACAAGATGAGTTACCATTAATGATATTACATTTTGAATTACAGAACTTCAACAGAAAAATTTCGAAACATCTGCCGATAGATTTAATATGAAATACATTACTAGCAAACCAATGCCGGAAGCAACAATTTATTTTACCAAAACACATATTTTCATTAAGTTTAAATGAAATCAATTCATAATAGATTTGTGCAAATGTTTTCTTTGGGCACAGATAATCATTACTATAAATGATAATCATTTTGTGGTTTTTGCGCCGGAATATCTGTAGGCCTACCGGTAAAGTACCGTAACTTGGAGGAGTGTGTAATTTCTCGCTCTAGCGTAAATATTGCATACAAAATGTCACATAGTATGATAAGAACTACTCGCGCTAAGTGTCTTCTCTACTGCATAAGTGAACTTACATTTTAGTCTAATTAAGTAGAACAGAATTTTATATTATATTTTAATTAAATAGATTTTTTATACTTTAGTAAAACGTAAGTAAACGTGTATTCCACTTCTAAGTAGACTGTCAACGTACGGTACTTAAGTAAAATAAAATTGCACTGGATTAAAATGAATAACACTTAATTAAAATAGAATTGTACTTAAAATACAATTTCACTTAAGAGAACTGTGATTGGATCTCCAACATATTCGTATTTTGGGGGCAGATTTAGGCAACATAAATTGGCACTGTTGCCCCTCAAACGCTCCCAGACTTGCAATTTTCGGGCAGATTTATGCTCAAATTCGAACACTTAAAAATGCAATTATGCAATGTAGTGTATTTTATATTATATTTTACTAAATGGATAAGTATTTATTTATACGACAATCTTTAATATTTTAAAACACGCAGAACACATCTCTCTAACATTTTCAGAACTTCGTATCAGTTTTAAACAGAACTAGAAATAGATTCAATTATTTTAAACGATATTTACCAAATAAATCAAATTTATAGCGCAATATGAAGAAGAAAAATGTGCGTGCATCGTTGGCAGTAAATAACAAGCTAGGATTTACATTAACGGACACTGGATACTGTGTCCGTACTGATGGATTCGGTCTTGTGTCATTTTTGGGGGAAATTTGATTTTTACCAAATTTGTATCCGTGTCTGCTTCCGTACTAATTGAATCCTATAACGTTGGTGTTCTACGCATATATCTGATAATGAAAATTACTTTACAGATGGTATGCCATCTCGACGCCGTTACTAAAATAGGAAAGAAATGAAAACACCACTTTTCATTCGCCATCAAAATAATCATTCCAGATTCCAGATATCTTACTTGTTATTTGCTTTTATTTTCACGTTTGTTTATTTTGCATCAGTCATACACTTTTTTAATATTTTAAGTTGCAAATGACAAATGGAATTCGTCTGTCGAATTTATCATAATTGGCTATGTTTATAATCATGATCGATAACGGACCTATTCGTTGATATACCGTATTCTTGCGGTGATTAATAAATAATAAATAATTTTGTGAGCATTTACGCTTTCTAGAACCACGAGGATACGCATATACATTGGGGAATGCTATCAAGGATTTACATATATACAAATTCAAAAGGAAAATGGAGTTCTTCTACTCGTAATAATGTTTGCAACAGTTTATGCGCGTGCGTTTATGTATACGTGAGCGTAAACCCGGTCGCAACTAAAATCATACGATTTTGTAATCAACTTTTTGGTAACACACAAGCAACTACTTAGCCACTAATCTATATTCTATTGTACGATAATCCTGATATAGCAGACCTGCGAATGTCTGGAATCGGTCTTCCATAAACAATCAAGGTCTTGAAATATGTCTATAAAGTGGTAAACATCGACATCTCGTCGTGTCGCCATTGTTTTTGTTCGAGCAGACTACAGCAAAGATAATCATGTGACTACGAATGAGAGTTTTGATTGGTTGAATCTACAAAAGTTGATTTTGATAGTTGCGAAATATAGAACACTGCTCTATTTGGATCAACTGTGCTTCAACCCCGATCGACTAAAATAATCTATTTGCATTTTCAGTTGATACCCGTGTCACATTGTGCGATTCAACTTTCAACTTAGTTGAATCTCTCTTTGAATCGCGTAGGTGTGACCAAGACTTCGTGCGTTTTCATGCTGGAGCCAAGAGGCTATAAATGTTATTTTAGTATAATTAATTTTGCGCGCGTCATTTCGGCAGCCAGGCAAAAATAAAATTATGACCTATAACCTTTACAAATTAGTTACACTAATTCCAATGACACTGGTATTTGGGATATAAGAAACCATTTCATTCATATTTTTCAAAACAAACACAGGCCCTAAAACAGGCAGGTGGGAGTAGACCCTATTCTTCAAAATATACCTAATTACGGGGTACATGTCCTTTAAAATTCCAATGCCATAAAAACAAAATCTGAGATAATATGATGCAATTTACGAACGTTAAAATCTTAGTTGTGAAAAAATGTAGGCCAACTCTTCAAAGGTTCCTCATTCATAAAAGTCGTATCTGGAATAAAACAAATTTTATTTTATTATTGTACTATACCACTATTTGATTTTCAGAAAATACCCAGAAAACACTATAGTGAATTATTTTATGTACGAATGAATGTATAGAACATCGATTGCTTTATTTTGACAGGAGTACGTGCTTTTATAAACTCATGCAGTAATACTTTACTCTCCCGTTATTCGCGGTCCCAACGCCAGTTTTGTGATGACGCTAATGGCAGTATATGATATTTTCTATGGATATGTACAGTTTGTCACTATAACTATGAGCTTATTCCGTTGACGAGGCGTGTATTTCCTCGACCTGTTTCGTGTCTTACATGGCGGGAGTGCACATGTTTCCTGAATATGCCTAATTGCCTACATGAAACTGTTCAGTACTCTATACCTCTCATTCATCAGACTGTATTATATGTTTTGGGAAGTCTTCACCCAACCCCGTTTCATTTGTAAATTAATTTCCAATGGCGGATCCAGGATCTAGCTATAGAAGACGCAAACTACATCATTTAAATTATTTTATGGAAGGCCATCTAATGGGTCTAAGAAAACAGGGAAAGGGCGACTACATGGGTTTGCGAGATCGCACGCTACCATGTGCCACAATTTCATCGGTTTTCGACCTGTTGTGTGCTAGATATTATGTGTTATTAAACGGTATCATGTTGATGGTCATAGTCATGAGGGAAGGGGACACTGACACACAAAACCCCCTCCCGCTCCATCGCAGCGTGCCTGTGAAAGGACGTGGATGGAGTTTATATTCGTCCGAGTTAACATGTCATTTTTGATAAATTAAGATATGCGGGTTATGGGTTGACTTGGGTGCGCACCCCTTCTCTCCGAGTATATTTCAAGTCAATGGAAGAGCTGCTAATAGGAAAGGGTGTCTGGAGTTCGTTGTTTGTCAGATTAGCTTTTTGGATTGATGTTTGTTTCTATTTGAAAGATTGATTATCAACGGGATTTCCTTTGATCGAATAGTTTAACGATCAGCGAAGTCGAAATTGAGATTAATGCGATGCGTCATATAAATGGCTAAGACTCTAAATAACTCCCAGGCAACGTTAGGTTATCGTGCTATGGACGAAACGTTGATGATTTAATGGTAGGGACACACAGGATGTAATGTATCAAATATACATGTACACCCTGAATAATATTCAGACCACTTTAGGATATAGTGCAATCCGAAGAAACGTTGAAGATATAATAATATAGACACACGCGACATACGCGAAGTATATAGTTAATGAATTACACATAGTTTCATATATGTCTCGTCTACAGTTCCATGTAAAATACATTTAGCTATTCTGGTAATTAGAAGGATACCATCGGATATAAATAACACTATGCTTGTATTTCTTACCTGATTATCAACTCAATGAACTGCTATACGTATTTTCATATTATGGTAATCAGACGGCTATCATCATATATGACCCATTCTGGGTTATCAGCCCAAAGAGCTGCTATACAGAACTTCATATTCTAATCATCAGAAGGATATCATCTATATATAACAAATTCTTGTTATTTCTAACCTGACTATCAACTAAATGAGCTGCTGTACATATCTTTGTATTCTGGTAATCAGAAAGATACCATCACATATAAAGAACATTCTGGATTTCATGTCTCTCTTGATTATCAGCTCAATGAAATGCTGTAAAGATCTGCATATTCTGATAACCAGAAGGATACCGTACCATCATAGTAATTATGGGTTATAGTTCTAACTTAATTATCAACTCAATCAGCTGCTGTAGAGATCTTCATATTCTGGTAATCAGAAAGATACCGTCATATATATATAACACATTCTGGATTATCAACTCAATGAGCTGCTGTACAGATATTCATATTCTGGTAATCGCTAATTTGCAGTACTGGAATGTCTCCGTCACTGGTTTATTCTAACAGTCTAATGTAGTTTCTAGGTTTAGAGAGTTAGAAACTACAATATTATAAAATCCTTCGTAGGTGACTCAAAACCTATTAATTACATACTTTTGGTGCACATCGGGTAAAAAAATGTAATAGGTTATTTAAACTATGAGATAATTTTACCATGGATAATGTAATATTCAGATTAACAAAAGTCATGTTGCCTTGGTAACCATACTGTGGCTCTCATTGAAGTACACTTTATTTTAACCACCCTTTGTTAAATTCATTATAAAACAAAATGACCGTAAACCAATGTCTCAAGTAAATATTTTATTCTTACATGACACATATAACAATCTTTCCATAAATTATTTTATGGTTCTAAATAATGTCATAAGAAATTATATTTTTATTATCTTAATACAGTATAGATAGGTATAATATTTAAATTAAGTTTACTTGATTGGTTGGTGTCCAAATTTACTTGAAATAGATGGTTGATATTTACTTAAGTAGAATTGCATTACACTTCCGTATGCACTTTACTGTATGCATTTTAAGTGTAATTTGGTGTTTTACTTAAGCCAAAATTATTTTACTTATAGAATCTGTGTAGAAACACTTCTTTTAAATTTTAAAAAAGTGGAATTGTATTCTACTTTACTAAATACCAAGTCACTTCAGTAACATTAGGTAGAAAATATTAAAACGGCTGGCAAGTAGCCTATACATGTGTAAGGACGTAACCAGTTTTATCAGCTGTTGTTGTCTTTTTTTTAATTGAATACGTGACCACTTTAACATTCACAAAAAGAGTCAAATCTAATTGTCTTCTCAAACTTTCTAAAAAATCAATAGATATTTTTTACGACCTACAACATCGCTGAATTCGGCGTCTTTCAAAAACACCCGTTTGTCCTAATCTTAGCAGAAATGTCCTCGCGGTTACTTAAGAATCTGTGTCACAGGGGGTATTATTTAACAAGTCTTGAAGAACCCGGGGGTGCAAAGGGAATGTGTGGGGCCATTTAGAGGATTTTTGTCATTTTGGCGAAAACAAAATATATAGGTAAATAATGGTTGAGGAGAGTAAGAGGGACATTCTAATGTCATTTAATGTCAGGGGACCTGTGTTTCACTTTTCTAATTAAGAAAGTTATACTGAAAAACAGCTGTCTACGCCCATTATTTTTAACGTGTTTTAACTTGCAAAGTAGTCTCTAAGTTAATCTGGTGGATCGGCGCGAAGGATATTTACCATGCAGTCGATGCAGACCACGTCAATTTGTAGTGGAGAGCATATCGATTATTCGGTTACCCAGACCAGGTCCGTAGGCAGGGTTTTGAAAGAGGAAACCGTTAAGAGAGGCTTCTATAAGGACGGGGAACATTTGAAAATGTTTCATTGATTGAGAGTGCTCAGGTGCGAATGGTGGCTTGAATTACATTTTTTCAAGCCGATAAAATCTGCTCCCCCTGGAACGCCCTGACCTAGACAACACATCTCTATTTGTTAAAATATGAGAAATTGTTAAGTTTTAAAGAAAGATCTATGAAATATTGAGTTTAACATAAATGGTGCTAAAAATAAAAAAAATAAATGCCAAAACGGACTCTTTTTACATGACTTGAACAATTGGTGTGCTTTCTGTTAACCTTTAAAAAATCAATCACAAATATTTTTTTAGGGACTGAGGGTGACACAATCTGGGCGGATGAATCCTGACGCTATATGGTGGTGTGGTATATGAACATGTTTAACGTGAATGGTGCTAATAAATAATGCTTAAACGGACTCTTTTTACATGGCTTGAACAGTTGGTGTGCTTTCTGTTAAACTATAAAAAATCCACCACACATACTTTTTAGGGACCTTGAACCCTGACCCTGACATTATAAATTAGTGTAATGAAGCTGACTTCTTTGAGGGGGCGCTATTCTCTTTGCATTTGATAATAAAATGATCTCTTGAAGAATGTAATTTGCGTATATCTTTATGTAGTAAACAATTCGGACGAGAAAGTATATCGGAAACGATTATATTTGATTTTGTCAAACAGTACACAAGAATGATTTCTACGGGGAATGACTCAAATAACACATTTTGTTCCTTGCCTGAAAATCATTGACAGCACTGTTGTTTTGCAAGATACCGTATAGAGGGTATTTTACTAGCTTCAGGTTGGTCAAAAGGACTCGTCTGATTAGTATGCTAGCATTCCCCATGTTCTACTTCAATGGGCTAAACGCCTATATTCAGGCTATAGTTACTTTTATTCCCATGACAATACGTAAATGGACGTAGATTTAAGACGGTTGCGTTCCGTCTGGGGCCAGACGCAGGATTAATTTAGTTACGGTATATTGTGAACTTGACAAGAGGCACTTTGGATTTATGGAGTGTCAAGATCGGGTATATTTTGTGTCCTTTACGGATAACCTTTGCTAAAGATTTCAATAGGTCTCATCGTGGTTAACGAATGCCTACTTCTTTATCGCGACATCCCTCGTTGTAAGTCAATATATAAATATATGGCTGTTTAATTACAGCCAACACCGCCATTTATAAAGCTAAGTTTTAGTCGTGCTTCCTATGAGTCGCTTATTTTACACCCATTCCACAAATGTGGTTGTCATAAGATGCTTAGTTGCTGCTTAAAAGCCAACACCTCCGTTTTTAAAGATATTATACTAATATTTCCTGTGGGTGTTTTTTTTACACCCACTCCGTACCACCCTCGTTATTGTGGAATAAGTTAAATGTGTCATTAATTCATCTGGTGGCAGCTAAAGTGTTTGTTAAAAACTATCCCTCAATTGTAAGACAATATAAAGATAGGGTTGCTTAATTGCTGCTTAAAAGCCAACGCCTCCATATATATAGCTATTATAACAATGTTTCCTATCGGTCGACTGTTTTTTGCCGACCCATTCCGTACCACCCACGTCATTATGGAATAGCTTAAAATGTGTCAGTACTTCATCTGGTTCCAGCTAAAGTGTTTGTCAAATGATATCTCTCAATTTTAAGTCAACCAAATATATATGATGTTGCCTAATTGCAGCAAACGTCTCAATTTATAAAGCTTCCGTTATTGTGGATAAGTGAATGTGGCTATATATCATGTTTTCTATACACAATATGTGTCCTTCGAAGGTAGTGGTATGAGCTATTGACATTCGACCATGAACAGCATATTTCTTAAAACAACAAGGAACTGAAAAAAGGAAGAATCTATCATTAATGTCATAACAAAAAGAAGTTAAAAAACACTCCTGTACAGACTTGAATCCATGTATGCATTCAAGCGATGTTAACCGTAGCACACCCACACAGTCAGGTGACATGTCCTTTGGCTTCTTGTAGGAATTTCTTTCCAAGCCAAAGATGTATACCGAATTCTGATCACGCGGGGGATTATTACATTAAAATATGTTGTGTATTTATAGTTTTTCAAACAATTCTGACATCACGCAAGACATCAAAGCGTTGGGATCATGCTGTTTATTAAACAAAGACAGTGTTGCATTAACTTTGGGCTATTTTGCAAGTACAAAGCAAAGAGTCAAATTCGGTGCGTATAGGCCTAAGTTATTGCAAAAGTATCATGGACGTTTCAGGCGTTAACCCTTAATTGTTCAGGGAAGAAATATAAATAAATAACTATTGCCTATTTTTCAGGCTTTTCAGTCTTTTACAGTGTTTGGTAGAAACCAAATCGGAACTGTACGTACTGCCCAGATATCACACCTCGTTAGGCCAACGTTGGTGAATAGTTGGCAAAAGTTGGCAAGCGTTGGCGATATGTAGTGTTAGTAAACAAATGCTGGCCCATGGGTGTCTATAATCTGATTTGCCAAGTTTACTACCAAAAACGTATAGGTGACATCAGCGCGACAGCCACATACAGTTGACCTATGTACATTTAGTACAGTGTACACTTAAACGTTTGACGGGCAAGTTAACCTATGTGGGTCACAGCAACACCTCATTTGAGCTCGTCACGTTGATGTCACAACCTACGTTTTGGCAGAAAACAAACTAGAGTGTAGGCACCCACTGTGTACTATCTCCGCTTTGTGCTTTGCCAAAATACGTGTCGACTGTAATAGCTTGACCTAAACATTCTGCACACCTCACTGACAAATGACTTATACAATTAAATCACTGCATCTCTCCATAGCTCATCGATAAGTCTAACTTTTTCAACTCTTTGCCAAAATACGTGTCGACTGTAATAGCCTGACCTAAACATTCTGCACACCTCACTGACAAATTACTTATACAATGAAATCACTGCATCTCTCCATAGCTCATCGATAAGTCTAACTTTTTCAACTCTGTAGGCAAATATGAACCTTCAAGAAAAAATATATTAATGACCCTACATTCAGGGCTTCACGCCACAAAGGTGAGGTGAAATGCATTACCCCCCCCCCAACTCCCTCGCCAAAACTATTCGACGCCCATGCGCAAGCTACAACCCACTTTTATGCACTGTTGACCTCGTGACCTGTGTGTAACCCGTCCTAAGTTACACAGAAAACGTTCTATGTAATTATATGTTTTATGTATTTATATAGTATATGTCATCAAGTACAGCGCGTTCTTGATTTGTCAGTGCATTTCATTATCGTATATGTGTGATGACAAGGCGCTCATTTATCGAAGAGATAGCATGAGATTTCGCTCCTTTATCGTGCATATAGGATGACATCGCCTAGAGGCAAATACTGTCAACTATGACGAAATAATCACTAAATTTAGTAGACACTGAACTAGCTTTCCAAGAAGTATCAGGGTTACAATAGGTTACCTCGTAGTTACATGGAATACTTATTCGTCAGAATTTATTAAACTCTACGCATTGTGAGACAAAAGACACTCAGGGCAGCTTAAATATCTTCTGAAAGAGTAAATTCCAAAGAGAAAAGTGTGTCCACAATATTCAAACTGTCAAAAGCGATGCTTTATAAGTAATGATGTGTGACTTTGTAAAGGTCTGACATTCTAACGCTTTTGAAATACGACTTACTTGACTGATTTTGTGGAGGGCGTAATTTCGTAAGTGATACTATGATATTACGACAGTGGCATAGGATGATCTTTGACAGTATATGGGCGCACGGTGGGATCCGTATCTCGCTATATCCAATGAAATGACATTGTTTTGGATCGATTCTTTAGGTTTAACAAATCTTAGGAAATATGAAGTGAACATTTGCTGGATACCCGAAATGCGGATGGGAGGGATGGAGAATAGAATGGTGCTTCTGTGCGGTCGCAATTGCCACATATTACGTTGTTTTAATTTCATGGGATAAGAAAGATAAGAGTGCAGAAGACATGTTCCCCCGTTTCCTACGCCACTGATTATACTTACTAAGGATATTTGTACATAGTTGAAAGAAATATAGAAATATTTTTTTCGTTTTCACCTTGAGAAATAATTAAAGCACAAAGCGAATGCTCCGCTTACATTTTTCGTGGTTGAACCGATCTTTGATTTTTACTAACCGTGGATAGACGAAAATATCGATTTAGTTATAAAAATATTTAATAAATGTTGAATGAGGTATTTAATGGTATAACGGGAAATGGATACATTTTAGCATAAAACAATATAAATGATCCCGGTCCACAATGACAAGCCAAGGTCTAAATATGGAAAAGACTCCGTATCGCGTAGGCGTCTCGCACTGCACATTATGTGGTTAATTTTTATGGACACACGCCATAATTTTCCTTTATGAAAAAACACGGACTAAATTGTGTAAAAATCTCTGTAGGCGTCCATATATGCTACATGAATAAGATTTGCCTGAAGGTGTATGACAGAAGAAACAAACATCTGCGTATGTATATAACGTTTCATATACATCATTTATCCTCTCTCTGTTAGAAATTTCTGTCAATTGCTTCAAATCACCGTTAAAGAAGTTTCTTTTTAATCAAGTTTTTTTCTCAATTTGTAATTTGTAAGTAACCTTTTGTTGTGAAGCGCTTTAGATCGTTGCTCTTCTGGAGTTGTATTTAGCGCTATATAAATATTATTATTATTCTAGCATAATACTTGAATTGTCAGCTGTTAATAGGTCATAGATTTGCTGCTTGCACTTTTGAACCCATGCAGTCAACTTGTGTATGTATTGGGGGGGGGGGGGCGTGTGAGCGGGCAGAGCATAACCGTTTTGCTAACAAAAATGTTTTACATGATAATTCACCAAGAGAATGATTTTCCACAATACAGATGCCCCAAAGTGATTTAATGAACACTGTTGGTTTTGGTATTTATATCATAAATATTAATGAGGTCATGGATCAAAATCTTGAAAAGCCCACAATTCTCCCTCCAAAACAATTATTCATATGCTTTTTGTATGCTCTGTAGCTCTCAATTCTCAATTCTCAATTAATCATCACCAAACCTTCACTGCATTCTGGAATTGGGCTAATCTCATCGATGATCTAGACCAATCATATTCCTGGATATTAACGCATATTCTTTTACTGACTAACTTCTGGCCAAGAAAGGTCAAAGGTCAGGACCATTTTTACATGATAAAAAAACTAGGTGATCCTGGCATAGCAGATCATCTTTAATCACCTGATGATCTTGGATGATGATCCATGCAGATCTCAAACTGATATAGCTGCCCGGTGTTTTGAGTTGCCAGGGAAACGTCCCTCTGTTGCTATGATCATCGATGTCATCATCAGACTACAGTACGGATATCTGCATCTTGATGATAGCCTGTAAATTTGTAGAAGGTTTTTTTTAGCACAACAGAAGCCAGAAGACATATTAACACCTCATTTATTTTGTTGAAGAAAACAGACAATGTCCAATCGTGAACGCTTTTACGTTCTAAACAGGTTTGACATTAATACTAGACCCTGGTTCATATCACTAATCACAGATTACTCAGGGGAAAATTTTGAAACTGTGCTCAAAACTTTGGAGAAGAAAAATATATCATCAGGATAAAGTGCAATGGTATCATAAGGGCAACAGCTTTAATAAATGCTTCATGTAAATGTTTATACAATGAGGATATGTTCTTCCATATGGCAGTCATGTAAGGACGCACATAAATGCCTGTATTGTTAGGTTCTAACGTGTTTGACATTCTCCCCGTTGTAAGTTTAAATGTCGCTAATCATAGAAACACCGGGTAGAACATTTTGAACAATGATCGTTAATTTGAAGAAGCGACATTTTGTATAATAATGATTCAAAATAAAATGTTTCATCCGGTGTTTTCTAAAGGTCATCTGCTTTAATAGTTTGCGCTGTGTGAATGGCTTGAGTTTATCATGCTTAATGAGGAGATTTTCATCGAGGGGCACGATGTTATCAGCGCTTTAGTTTACATAATAAAAGTAACATATAGAATTCGCATGCAGGACAGTTTGTACTAAACTTTTTCTACATACTTTGTGCTTGGGAAAGGTGATGATACATTTTTTTCTGAAAAGCAGTGACATGTTTTGAGTTACAAACTTGGAGAAGGGGTGTAAGAAGAGTGGGTGTAATACTTTTCCTTCATGTCATATGTAGTGTAGCATGTACATGTATACAGTGCTGGAGGTCTGAGCCAGGGGGCGAGTAGAGTGTTCAGGGGCGCAATTCCGTGAAAATAGCACCAAAGAGCAAAAAAAATTGGCTCCAAAATTGCTAAATTTTCAAGCCAGGAGGGCATTTGCCCTCCCTGGGTCAATGGTAGCTCCGTCACTGCATGTATATGATGTAACCAACGTTTGCCAATTATTATAGGCTACATTGTCAGTCAGGGTTACCATTCAGACATTCAGCAAAATGCCGCATACTATGGATCGGCAATCATTAATAGCATGAAATAACCAAGATCGCAAACACAGCCTGTATAATTATGTCACACTTGACCATTACTAAGACAACTTAGACAGGCTGCCCTATATATTATATTGTATGCATGATCAACAGTCTGTGGGTGATAATCGTTCCCAACGATATCTACAAACTAGATTTTACATTTGTGGCCTTCGATACTTTAAAATGTCAGGGACTTTAGTCAATTCAAGGAAATTTTCAGGGACACTTGCTATTATGACATTGTAAATATAGTGATCTGATATACATGACAGTAACATATATCTTTATATCTTCACACCAACTGTATGTTTTTCTTTGTAGATTGATTGTTACTTACTATTAGAAACTATTAAACTCTATATATAGGGACCACAAAATGTTCTTTACTTTCTGGAGAAAGTGGGAAAAGAATTAATTGGGGGGGAGTGGGATGCTGTAATGTACAGTATGTCCAAACAACGGGAAGTGAAAGTATTAAGACAAGCCTACAAAGGTAGGTCACTGCTCCACCACCGGTACCCTGTCCTCGTACCTGGCCCCAGACAAAATTGACCATTGACATAACCAACTATACCCGATGGGCACATTAAATGTTGGATATCGAAAGATTTATTAGCCGGATGTGGATTTAATGTTGTCACCTCAAGAGACTGTTCAGTAGTAGGCTGGTCTATATAGAGTTGAGACATGGAACTGCCACTAATAGCAGTTCTCATGTTGAAATAGTCTGTTGAGTGTCCAAACTTAGCATTTTTGGTTCCTTGCTTTAGCAAAAGGAACCTATGCATTCAAGTTGGCGTATGTGTGTGTGTGTGTGTGTATGTGTGTGTGTATGTGTGTATGTGTGTCTGTGACACTTGCTTGGGTACGCTCTAACTCAACAAGGGAAAGTCGCATGGAAG
>JAODAF010155091.1:0-10204 GCA_027574765.1 Molpadia intermedia | reverse complement strand
CACTTATCCGATTAACATCAAACCTAATGGGTAGTTGCCCCATGACCTAACAAACACTCAAGGTTAGAGGTCAAAGGTCAAGGGTCAAAGGTCAAGTGAAGTAAAATCACATTTTTGACCATACTGCACTGACACAGTATGTCAACAGATCAATAGGATCACGTAGGCTACACCTATTTCCTGACATGCTTACCATTTTATCAATAGGAATGCACACACATGATTGATCAACACATTCATATATGCAAACTTTTTTATGATGGGCATTCCATAGTTATTATTAAACCAATGAGTTGCTACTCTCTGGTTGAACTAGCAACTCCCCCTGTTGATCATTGTGATTGGTTGAGTAATATACATGGGTTGAGTTATCTCTGTATAAAATATACATGTATAATGCTATAAATTGCTAAATAGTTTGGATGAGCATTTTGTGAAATGGTAAGGTTTTTCTCCTAAAATGGTAGATTATATAGCTAAAGGAAATTGAAAAACTGATGATAGTGATGAGATCTGCAACTCTGTGGATTGCCCTCTTGCTTCCTTTTTTGGGTTGTTCTTCTCTACAAGGTATTGACACATCTCTTGTGAAATACAAAATGATCCTGTCCAAGATGTAAACACCACCATGTGACATCTGTGCTAACACGCAGTGCTTCCACAATGTACATTCATCTTAAAGAGAAAGTAGACTGACTAGACTCCTTTGAAAACAATAATTTATAGTAAGGGGTTGGTATATTCAGATTCAGGTTTTCCACCCCTATCTTTAAACTTTGTCTGAGTTTACGTGACTTTTATTTAAATTTGTAAAACGCAATCAATTTGCCGTGATCAACTTATTAATTCTACTTCTTTTTTGTGTAAATAAAATGCCTTCAGTTTCCATGACCTTTTCTCGACTTGTGAATGTTTTTTTTTTATATATTCCATGCCTTTTCCCGGCCTGGAAATTGCATTAGTCAAACGTTGAAAACTGTCCAGGTTTTTCGTGACAGTTAAATCTCTGCATCTCTTTCATAATTTAGTTGAAAAAGAGGTCAACGTTTGTTGGACTTATTGAAAGAGGTGTAATATGTACAATTGTGCAAATACATCACTTCAACTCTGTGAAAAATGTCATGCTTTTACCAGAAAGTGCATGATTCTTATCAAATAAAGAACTTAGCAGATGTGCTATATATAGCAAAAGGTATGCTTTCACTCCTAGCTAATACTTAGTATGTAGTGAGTAGTTTGTTTTTGGTGCTCTTATCATGAATATTATTTTTTTCTGAATTTTTATACATGTCAATATTTACATTTGTTTATGACACTTCTTGTAGAAAACGGAAAGTTACAAAGACCTGTCTACACTCTATAATGTTAATTCTTAAAAGTACAATTGAAAGTTAAACTTCGATCGTGTTTGTGGTGTTTGGCTAAAATTAACTGCTCAACCTCCCTATAGAATTTAAACTTATATTAGAAAGTCACGCCATCAGGTTTGGATTTATTCACCTTCACCTTCACAGCAAAAAACATAATATTTTGCATGAAGAATAAAAAAAACTGCGAATTCTGGTTAATACATTATTGTTCTGCAATCAATATCCTTCAAAATTATGAAACACAAGGTAATGTATTAAAGCCTTAAATCCATCTTAAATTAGTAAGCATTGGCTATGTGTTATTTGAAGATTTCCGATATCTTACCACACTGAATAACATTATTATTGTGATTTAGTTCATTCCAGACAAATGCTATCTATGGTGGTTAGGTTAAAAAGACGTAACTTTAGCTTCGTAGAATTGAAATCCCTCAAATTATGCATTCAACTTGGCGTGTGTATGTGACGTTTTGTATTGTACGTATACACGATAGCTCAACAACGGGTGAAAGATGTTCGCCACACTTAGTGTATGGACGCACCACAATGAGTAGCGGAATCATATTGTTTTGGTACTTATGTCATGCATATTAATGATGTCACAGGGTCAAATGTGAAAGTAGCAATAATTCGGCAATCGAAAGTCGCAATTTATTCAAATTTGGTATGAAGTTGTTGTTGTGATAGCGGGTATTTGATGATTTGTGTTCAATTTGATATCATGCAGATTGATAAAAAATATTTATTTTAATGAGGGTGAAAGGTCAAAATACTTCATATAAAATAATTCTGCGAATGTTGTATCCAAATTTGATATAATAAAATGGTTAATTGTACACAATACCTCAACATAAGAAATGATTTAATTTCCAACTTATTCAGCAAATAACCACAAAGACTCTTTGAATAGGCCTAATTAAAATTACACTGAACGTAAATAAGTGCCAGTAGCCAGTTACTGTTTCCACAAAAGCCTAATTATTTCCAGCATCGGTTACCTAGGTAAGTCACATAAATAGGGTTACCATATTTTATTGTATTTTAAGAAAAGTGGTCAAGCTAACGTGGCCTGGGGGAGAGGTAAAAGAGAAATGAGTTCCCCCTTCCCTACATGGTTTCGTAATTCAACACAAGCCTACAACATTAAATATATGAAGCCTGTGCGGTTTGTCCAACATGTACCAACTTGTAGGCCCAAGTTATGACATATGTATGCGGCGAAACGCTGATAGACTTGAATATATTTTGCTTGGGATGTATACCTATCACATACACCTACACTGGTGTTTTCACATGACTCCTTTATTACGAGTTATTTACTCGACGACCGGTACCGGTATATACACCATATGCTAGTGAATATACCGCGGTATGTTTTCGAGGGTCCCGACGGCGGGGAGGCACAATATGGCTGTATTTACTTAGACCCTACCTATCACATAGGCTACAACAACTGGTATATACCGTATATATGCTCGAATGTAGCCGATTTTCATGGGTCACGGCGGATAACGGGAGGGGGAAACTGGGTGGGGAGAGGCAGGGCTAAAGTTTCGCTGAACGTGACATCGACGGCACCTATGTGATCACTCACCTATAGTGTAGTTTGTTGTAAAAGTAGCAAATTGTTGTTTTTCTAACAACAGCCCGTTCGAATATGAATATGAGGCTAACTTCAGAAAACGAATAATATGATGACGCTAACTTCAGCTGGGTGTACTACGTGAAGAAAGCTGTTAAATTAAGGTAACAACAAGTGTCTACGTTTATTCTTTGTTTGAACCTAGCGCTCCATATTGAGGATTAATAGTTTATTCATCGATTCATTCATCGCTATATGTACGAAGCATCGTGACATCAAGTTGGGTAGTCTATATATAGTGTGTGTTGGGCGAAGCAGCAGGGAGGCTGAGTTCATTTTGCAATACTGCTTTGAACTTCAATATAGGCCTACCTGTGATTTTTTAGTTTTTAAAATGTGTGGTGACCAACCACTCGATTGAGAGTCTGCCTATATGTGTGTGTGTGTTAGCTGTCTGGTGTGTTACATGTGCTGAAGTGATATAGCCCTGCCAAAGCTAGTTTTGTGAAAAAGTGGGTAAATTTTGATGTCTTGTAGTAACATGTACAGTGTAGTGTCCAACATATTTGACTGTGATAATTAAACTGTGAGCAGACATCATTGTCTACTTATGGCACGATAATTAAAATCGAATGGGAGAATCTTTAAAAAGCTATGGACCGTTAACTAATTCAATATACTACATTCACAAGAAATTGCACCACGTTGCTGTTTCATCAAATTGTTTCACTGATTTTTTATTTCATTTTGTGTTGTGTTAATAAAGCCGAATTATGTCGGGGTGACTCGGAGGCAAACGTCAAAGTGAATCTTAGACCCTTCAGTTTATGATGTTCATTCTACATACATGCGTATACGTACGTAGCTATATTAATAGTACTATAGCCTACATATTACTTCCACATGATTACTGTAATATTACCATTCTATAAATATATGAACTTGTGTGACTGCCTTAAATGTAAGAAAACACGTAATCACATTATCCTTTGTAACTTTTACGTGACACCGACTCCAATACTGCACACACTACAATGATTTAATAAACATTAAACATGCTATGATGCAAGCAGTAGGCCTATGTAAAGGGTCATATATGTGAAATACAGAATGTTTAATAACATTAAATCCGCTCTACAATCCATATATTCCCCTATTATTTGCTACAATTTATGCACGAATGCAAACAAATCACATGGTTTGATAGGCTACTCCGTCTACGTACACGTAGCTCGTCGCATAACAAACGCAGTTAATACGGTATATCATTTTAATAACCATAACGTTGTATTATGTGTACATAGCCTATCATGTGCACGAATGTACTGTATTGTGTTCTTCCGCGAGAGACAGCAATGACGGATGTATTCTGAACTTAACAATGACCTTTAAAATGACGGTAATTGCAGTATATATGGAATGGCAAATACATTAATGAAACAAACATATAGTTATGGAACGCCAGTACGGCAAATGTCTATCAATACTCATTACGCACAAACACAGACTTATCCTAATATAAAAAGAATTCTTGGGTCTGGGTAAAGGACAAGAAGTGAACATGTGAATAATATGGCAAAACTCAGTAAACTAGATAAAGGTATACTAGCAGATATAGAAATTATAGCACAAGCACCACGTAGAGGAAAAAAAGAAAACAAGATCATAACCGTAATAAATAAAAACAGTAAATTCACTGAAGTTTGTGAACAAGCTATCACTGTAGCAAGGATATTATCTGCAATTGCGCAATATATAGTACGACCGGTTCAGTTGCCTCTTTCAGTTCGATGTATTAAACCTATGCCTTCACATGCCCCCTGATTCACGAAGTGGAAAAAGAAAACATTATAGATTGAAAGATATTTCAAATGTACTAACAATATTGGGATTGAAGGAATTAAATGTCCTGCCTAACATTAATCGTAGATATTCTAAGGTGTTCAATATTAGTTGAGTGGCATTTCTAGTTGGCAGACCATATATGTGGTCCTGTTGATGTTTTGTTATTAATGTAAAACACTTTATGTAATAACCTTAAAATAAAATAAGTATGCAATAGTCGAAATAACAGCAACACCTACTATAATAATCTTAATTTAATTTAACTTAATTTATCGTTTTGATGTTGTTTTCTCTTCTTTTGCTTGGAATGTGTTGAACAGCAGGTTGAAGATCAGCAGGTTGAGAATCAACAGGTTGCCACTGGATTCAATATGTTGAGAAGAAAATTGAAACTCGACAGGTTTGAAAACAGGTTGAGAATCAACAGAATCAAAATCAGAAGCGGGGTTAGGCATTTCAATGTTTATGTCTTTATTTAAACCAATATTTTACAAGCTTTCTCTGTCACCAGGTTATTCAAAATGGCATGGACTAGCATTATAACGCACATATGTTTACCAAATAACTAGAACGAATTGACGAACACAAAACTAATAAAGTATAAAATCAAAATATATTGTCCTTCTCTTTTTTTCTCTGCAAAGAAAATTGTTCTTCAAGTATATGCATGTTTGTTTTTCCTATGTCTTCTTGCTTCTTCCCTTCTTTAAACCGCTCTTTATACATTTTCGTATTTGTTCGTTTCTCTTACTTGCTTTACTACATTGTCGTCTTATTTGTTCATTTCTCTTTCCTCCTTTATTATATAAACATATCGTCTTATTTGCTCGTTTCTATTTCTTGCTTCTCTTCTTCTTTACTCGGCCCTCTCTCTGCAAAATACATTGTCTTACTTGTTCTTTCTTTCTTCACTATTTCGTTTAATTTAGACCACCAAAATGTCACCAAAAACGTAACAATTTAACATTAATTTCACAGTACACGGTACATCGTTCTGTTTCTTCAACCCTTTAATCACTTGCCTATTGCAATGAGATATCTGTTCAACTTTTAAAGAATACGAATCGTTTTGAGTACTAAAGCCTCCTTTGACTTTCTATTATAATTTGGGCAGTAAACAAATGCGATTACCATGTGGAAGTACGTAAAACATGCGGTGTTCATGCGATTAAGGCTATGCTAGTTTGTAGTGCAGTTTACTGAATTTGAAATATACGATGAGGTTTTGTAAGTTATCTCGTCCCCAGTCTCACAATCTACCTTCGGTACTCGGTGTTTTTATTATAGCTGGAATACACGACATATAACTTATTAACGTGTGTTGTCGGTCTCTATTTTTTCTCCACCTTTTTACTTTTATATGCATACCAATTTCTTACCACGAAGTTTACAAGCTGCATTTTATTTAGTCTAATTGTTAGTATGTTTATTCATCTATATATATATAGCTTGTCCACGTACGTACATTTTCTGCTAAGTATAGTATTACGTAACGTTAGGTCACATGCATGGTATCTACATCCTAGTTGAAGAAAATAATTGAGATGTACCTTTGACTATTTACTGAAGCTTTAGTGTTACTAAAGTTTGGAAGGATTTAATTTGACTTGTGATATTCTCAAGAGCAATCACTAAACTATGAAGGATTACTAACACGGCCTGACCGTTGTGGCCATAGTGGCGAAATGTAAAATTACAGTACATGTGTATATAAAATATATATATATTACTGACACCCCAAGAATGTACGTTTGCTGTTAACTACTTTAACTATGCATTCTATCAAGGCTACATTTCTGATGATATATCATCCCTTAACCTGCAAAAGATCAAAATCACTAACTATAAAATTGCTGCAAAATGTATAGCTAATAGAATGAAGATCTACCAAACTTAATAAGCAATTGCAATGAGCAAACTGGTTTTCTTAAAGAACGTTTTATTGGTGAAACTATTTGGTTAATTCTTATTAACTTTTGTGTTCCTAGTGCTCTTCTTTTTATTGACTATGAAAAAGCATTTGATCTCTTTGACTTTGATAACATTTAAGCTATAGTCCTCACTCATTCATTATTCTATTACGACTTGCAGAGTTGAATTGATGACGTTTCGGCAGTCTTGGGTTTCGTCAGGTTCTAGTTCCTTGCGGCAATATCTTTCGCCAGATGAGTTCGGTAGCTTAAATGACAGAGAGTTGCAAGTAGCGCAACAGATGCAGGTTCGAATTCTGCTCGTACTAATTTTTTCCCGATATTCAAAATTGTTTTCCCTTGTTCATAAAGGCAAGATGGTTCTTGGGGTCGAATTACTCATTAATATCGATTAAAATATATATATAGGTTTTTCAACTGTAACATCTTCCCATTCTGGAAAGATTTTCAAGATATGTCTACAAATTTGGAATTCCAAAAGGTCTTTCAATGATTATTGATAAAATGTATATTGATGGAAAATATTGCTGGGTTAAAATGCCATATAAATAGGAAATTTGCAGATATTTTGTAGATATTAAATAGTAATTCTTTTATGAACCAAGGGAAAGAATATTTGGAAAAATTGAGCACGAGCAGGACTCGAACCTGCGTCTGTAGCTTTACGTGTCACAAGCTCTACCGACTAAGCTATCGTAACTCATCAGGTGAAAGCCATTGCAACAAGGAACTAGAACCTGACGTATTTCAAAGCTTAATACGTGGCACCAAGTTGAAACATGAACTTGGTGTATATTAATTTAAAAAATACAAAAAGGTGTTCAAAATTAAGGTTGCAGTTAAAATTACCTCTGTCTGTGTCACAGCCGATTACATCTATAATATTTTTGTGCTTGGGGACACACTGAAGAAATTCTGCAAACAATCGGATCTCACACCACTCGTCTCTCGTTGCGGTATCTATATTAAAATGGAAAGTTTTACTTATTCAACGACGTAATCACTTTTGTAACATATACATTATTATTCAATATTTAGATCTTCAGATTGAGGATATATGAGAAAAGCCATGACCTGGCATGTGATTTTTAACAAGTCTGTAGTCAAGCCCAATATATCCGTATCCAATACTACACTTGTTTGCTCAAATTACCCCAAAAATTGCCAAATTGCATTAATCTTATCATCGGTGTGTAATTTGCTTATATTAGGTACAGTCATCATGTTGTGTTTGATTGAGGTCATACGGTAATTTGAGGTTAACGGAGGTCAAATTACAAATAGGTGTAATTAGGCTAACTCAATAATTACAACTTGGATTAGCCTAATAGTCCATGTGTAGGTTGTTGTTATTGGGTGGAGATCATATATGGTTTCAAGAGAGGACAAATTAAAAAATAAAAAATAATGCAAGCCTTTCAATATTTCGTAATTAACACATATCTTACTCAAGTGTTCCTGTAACACGCTTCGTCCACATCTTTCAGAAAGTTCAACTCAATTTGGTTTCAACTTTCTATTTGGTAGTAGTATAATGATATATAAAAAGAACGTGATCTTCAAGTACTACAATTAGCACATACCCTTCACGTATAGAGTATATATAAGTACGCCAACTTTTAGAAAATTTATTGTGGCAAGGACCAGAAAGGCGCAGTAAACGATTCATAGAAAGGAAAACTTTCCTCCCTCTTCTATGCCCTTGAATACCAGGTCGTAACAGTAGAATATTATAAACCGCTAGGTGATTTTGCTTTCTCTAAACTCACATAAACAACAATGTTTCCTCGTTTGACAATATTGGTATCGCAAAGTTTATACACACCTGTCGGATAGTCATTGTTGTGTTTAAATAATAGCCATGTAACTCTATAACCTTCTAAACAAGACAGTGGCAACTAAACCAATATGTTAAGGCAGTATAATCATATAGGCTATGTTGATATATTATATAATTAGTAATATTATATATGGTAGACTCGACTCGTGCGGACTAAAATTCGAGTCCATGGCACCGGGTCCAAAACTAGTCCAGAACGCTTTACATCTAAGACAAGTCCAAGTTCAAATAATAAAAGACTCCAGCTCAGCTGACAAATAATTCAAATATATAAAGGAAAAAATAATAATAAATAATAATTCCATGCATGCTTTATTACAAGTTGCGCGCGGCTGTTTGCGTTTATTCACATCCTACCAGGTATTGTAGTTGCAATAAACCCGGGCTGCACTGTTCCTTGTAAAATAGCTGTACATCATTGCATCCGTCCAGAACCAGACAGACGTTTCATCAAAACGACATCACGACGGCGGCAAACAGTGTTGTCGCCGTAGATGTGCACTATGTCTATGTAAAACATAAAGAAATGGTATGATTGACGGATATCAAAAGCAAATTTCCTGTGTACTAATATGAACTAAAATCTTTTCCAATTTCTTTTCCAAATCTTTACCAAAGCAGATTTTGAAAACATATGAAGCACTTGTTTAATGCATAACATATACGACTGACAAAAAATGGCCTTGCGCCTGCATGAGTAAACAAACACATGGCAAGACGATGGGTTGAGAGGACAAATAGTTGGTTTTATGGTTAGTTGCTAACGAACAGGCGGTCTAACCAAGAGAGCACATGCCATTGTTGAGCAAGGCTGACGGTATAGAACTCCATAATATGCATACTATTACTATCTAATATACTATAACATACCCCAAACACAAATATATGCAATTATCTATTTCAACATTCTTGTACGGAGCATTTGCGGAAATGCAAAACTGGGCCGACAGTCGGTCGGAGATCTTGAAATAGCATAATTCAACGCAGCATATATAGGTTGTTGATGACGTCATTGGAATCACTGGACATTTCTCTGTCGGCAAGTTACGGCTGTTAGTTTTGAATTGTGGTGCGCTAACTCGTAAATACGTGTGGAGTCTGTGGATATCTACTTCGTCCATCGACTGAAACAGTCGTGTCCATACAGGGAAGGTTAAACATTAGCTAACGAATGATGTAGGCCTACACAAAGATGAGCACTCATACACTTTATCACCTCCTGCAAAACACGTTACATTTTTACTAGCAATTTGCATGACTTATCGTCCATTTTGACTGAATGGTAGTTAAGTATATAAAAATAATAATAAGCAAAACATATATACTGCAGAGTAACAAAAGGAAAAAAAATAACATAGAAGATGCAATTAAACCAACCTTCGTGATATTTAGGAATTGCGTAAGATACGTCCTCTCTGGTTGAGGATATTTGCACATCTGGTAATGGTGTGCTGAATACCGTGCCCCGTCTTCTGCGCATATAAATATAATTAACAAGATAGTTTGCTTACTGACCGTTAACTGTTATACACGGGTAAACGCTATATGCTTATATGTGACTCAAGAAAGCATAATTACAATTCTATTATCATATATAATCAATCATACTTAAAGTACATTAGCAGCTGTACCCAGA
>JAODAF010154980.1:0-10204 GCA_027574765.1 Molpadia intermedia | reverse complement strand
ATAATCACACTTGTTTTATTGTCTAAAATACACAATGCTATATGTAAGCTACTTATATAGACTAAAGGTTAAGTTTGCCAATTGCATAGCTGTGTACATCAATACAATAGTAGCAATGATGATCGTGCATTATTATTGGTGTACGTTATAACACATACCGATTTCATGAAGCTTGAATGACGGGATCACTGTATAAGCAGGAAACTTGCCCGATCGCGGTACCATGTACTACAAGTTGTACTTGTACCTGTACTTGTACTTGTAAGTGTACGTGTACGTGTACTTGTACTTGCACTTGCACTTGCACTTATAATTGTACTTGTACTTGCACTTGCACTTACACTTACACTTACACTTACACTTACACTTACACTTACACTTACACTTGTACTTGTACTTGTACTTGTACTTGTACTTGTACTTGTACTTGTACTTGTACTTGTACTTGCACTTGCACTTGCACTTGTACTTGTACTTGTACTTGTACTTGTACTTGAATTTGTACTTGCACTTGCACTTGCACTTGCACTTGTACTTGTAGTTATTGAAAATGAAATCTTTATTTCCATTGGTTAAATCACTTCTTAAAGAAATTGTGTAATATTATTGGTTTATATCTGTATGAATGCAAATACATCTTTATGTATACCCAGCAGTTTCCACAGTACAACACTGGATCGGCGGTAGGCTACAACTCTTCATTCTATTACTGATACACGCGGCATATGTACGACGTTTATGACGTCATAGCGATCACGGGCTACTGGTTGAGTTTTTGGTAGCAAAATGCTACAATCCGTTTAAAGATATATATTTTTGTTTAAATGACACATTTGGGCATTATTTGGGCTTCATTAGATCTATCAACTTTTCAATCACTGTCTAACTTAACCTCAACTGAGTCCCATTGAAAGGACTTGGCTCAACCGATGCAGTATGCCCTTTTCGTCCGAAACGAATTAACGGCCTTGTGCCAACGAAAGAGTGCCTAATTCAGACACTCCAAGTTTACATGGCCCATGGCCTCCAACCACTGGCAAGGAAAGTATGATTTAACTAAACTCACAGAGTACAAAACCCTCATCATCTTTCAACTCATTTTTAAAATATATCACATTTGATTTTCAGCATCTGATTTGTTGAATTGTTATGCCGTTGTTTAGCAATGACACACGATGCCTATATATAGTTAAAGGTTAGATAAAGATATAATCCATATATTATGATTATTGAATACATCCTTTCATCGACAGGTGAACGAGAATGGTTTGGTATCCTTTAAGAATCCAGTCAATAATTTCAAAGAAACGCAACCAAACTTTCCTTTTGGTCCAGACGTAAGTCATATCGATCGGTTTATCAATGGGTCAATGTTTTCGAGGATCGTAATTATCGACATAGATGGTGTAATGAGGACGTTGTGTATAGTTTGACGTAAAAAAGTTAATTGTATATTTACATTAAGCAGCATCAAACAGCCGGTTGAACGAATTACTGATGCGATAGGGTATTCATCAAAATGTTATATAAACTGTTTCTGTGATCAACACGTCCATCGAGGTTCATATAATCAATAACTTTATATGTCCTGCTTTCAACCAACATTCCACATTGGATGTTTGTTAATCCTTCACGGACACCAGCACCAACGATTAACAAATAGTTCAATACCCCATATCTAACAGATCCAGATTCGTCTATATTGTTTGAGATATCTTGATAATGTCATAAAAACAAATCGGAGCGATTAGCCAAGCTGTTTTTGTTTCGCTTGGGTACGAAAGGGTAAATATCGTCTTGTGAAGGTTTATTATTGTGTCCGGTGAATTAAGCAAAATAAAATCACATGTGTCTCCTCATTTCAATCGACAAAATGCGAAAATAGTTCTTAAAAACCTGAATTAATGCTTTAACCTAATATTTTTTTATGAATAGTACAATAACATCGTGTTTTATAGTTAATGTAGGCTATTATAAATAATGTTTTTAAATATTCTTCCAAGGGCGACGGAAAGGATCGTATTATCATCGCTCCATTTTGGGCTAACGTTGACCTGGACAACCAGGGATATGTCTACTACAGACAATCGACAGAACAGGACCTACTAGAAAGAGCCAAGAAAGAAATACATTTGTAAGTCTGAGGAATAACTTTGCGGGTTAAAGGGACAAAGTCCAATTGTGATTTTTAGTTGAAGATATACAATATGGAGAGCATACAAAAGCCCAGTTTTATCCTGAACATATGAATAAGTAAGGACACGTTTTTCACTATTTTGGTGTGAATGACATTGTTATACACTCTTCAAAGTAACAATTTTGGTCAATACCTCTTATATTCTTTTAGGGCGTTTGTTGAGAGGATGGACTTTGATCCCATGTCCTTGTTGATCGCTACGTGGCTGGAGACTGGATTTTACGGAGAGGCCGGTAGCAACCATCCAGTAAGTAATCAAGAATATTTATAACTTATATTGTAGTGACAGGCAAATACTCCACTTGTCAGAAAATAATCCGTTTTCAAAGAAATTTCGAACGCCTTTGGAAAATTGTCCCATGATGCACTAGGTAAGATACAGAATAAATTTAAACAAAATATAAACAAAATTGTGTTCAGGGACCGGTGAAAAAACACATTGGGTCGAGTGAAGCGAAAACGGAGAAAATACAACTAACTAAAGCGGCATCAGCGAGCACCTTTAATCTCACCCGGCTCACCTGTTGATATAGGAATGTCTGGCAGCGTATATACTTAAAGATAGGATGGAACGAAAGACGGGTGGAACAGTAATCGGGAAGTTTGGAGACATATATGTTTTTTTTTATTCCTGACTCTTTGGTTTCAGGCCAACGTGATGGGGGATGATTTGTGAAAACTCGGGATTACAATATATATTTGAATTTGTCATGCATTGTTATAATTGTATGCAAATTAACAACATACATAGATATAATGCATTGTTGACATGACAACAGGAGAGGTCGAGTATGCCGTGAAATCCAAACATTCTTAACAAAAGAAAACAAGCTTTAGACTAACAGCTTTTGGCTTTCGGTTTGTGTTCACAATGTAGATTGTTTAGTTTTGACCCGTTATCTTCATATTGGATGTAAGCGGTTTGGAATCAGTTTTACGTAAAATGTTAAAAAGTACAATTGGCCTTTCAACTATGGTAGCAAATTAATAAATCAAACTTCGAGAATAAATTGTACGGTGGAGGTCGAGTAAAACTTACACGCATATACACCCATATACGTGCATTGCATACTTGATTTCCAAATCACGGTGTGTTTACGTCCTCGGTTGGCTGCGAGGACCTCGCTAGGCAGTGGAGGTCCTCGGAAGAATAGAACGACAAACGTACCAAGTAACCCACCCATATAACAAATGTGGTATAACGCCTCAGCTCATACCCATATAATTTCTTTATTTTAGCAAAACAGTTTCCAACTAGTTCTAGCTACCGACGAATTTGAGACATTTGCGATCTTCCTTTATGATCGAATTGAATGGACTACAGGAACGGAGAGTGGCGGCGACAGGTTCAATGGAATCGGTGGTACACCAGCACAGGTAGGAAGCCACTATATTTACACTAAGAAAGTGTAGAAGTCAACACTCGTGACGACCCACCACCCTCTTAGAAAACGAAAGGGCTATGATAATTGTTTAGGCTTATATGGTTTGATGTTATCAGCGCTTTACTATATTAATAATAGTAAAATCTTTCCAACACTAACTACAATATTAACACAACCATGTGACATTCCTGCCCGAATGTTTTTTTTCTTCACATACTTCAGGTATGTGATGTGAGGCATTAGACTGCCGATTTGGGTACACTCACTCTACATTATACATCATACCTTTCCTTTTTTACTCTTTTCGATTTATAGACTTTGACTATAAGTTTATATAACGTTAATGATTGCTTTCTATCACTGGTGGATAAACTCTAGAGCTAGATACGCCTATAACAACACCACCAACTGTAATTTTCTACCAGATCAAAGTTGTTGAGATTTATGTAGAATAATTCACAAGAACGTTTTGAGTTCCATAATTTTCATATATTTAAAAGAAAAATATGGGTCGAATTTATTTTCTTAATAGATCAATGATAGTTAGGTCCATTCATTTACCGATTCATATATGTTCATAAAAATAATATTCATTTCACCTTAGGTCGGATTCAACGCGGGAGATGGTCACCGATTTTCTCCTAATAAATATTCACGGAATCAGAACAACCTCTTTCGCCTGCCGACTGAATCCAACATCGACATCATTGGTCAGTGGGTCTATCACATTAGCCGAAGAACAGGTGTTGAAGACGGAGGATGTACTGGCGCAGGTACGAAAACATAGCGATGAATAACCAAACAGCAGGATCATTGGTGGTGTGAATCCGAGCCCTCATAAAAATAGTTCTTATATTATCTTATAAAATATTGATGTTAGAATACCTTAACGATACCATCATGCATGGATGAACCGGGAGTAAATGGTATTACCGAATTGGCTAGTTATTACAAGCAGCGAAATATAAGTCTTCGGAAAAGTATGGTTGAGCACTACCACTCAAATGTTCTCAAAATGACACCAATAACAATATGGGTGGCTTCAGCAAGTACATCGTATGTTTGGGAGCACAACCACTTGAGGTTTGTGACTTGAAAGTAATGCTCTAGTTACGTAGAATTTTCGTGGGGTGTTGCCTGTGCTTTAACCCTTCAATGATCACGGACAATAGCAGTGTTGATGGTCTCCGTCCAAATGTAATGATGTGTGTTCATTTTGCTCGTCAGAGCCATTTGGCTCACGTGTTTCATTTAGGGTTATTGGTGAATTAACCATAATACACTTATAAAATTATAAAATTGGTTGCAGGTAACATCAAGACATACCCAAGATACGATTCCATGTTAGGACGGAGTTGGATCTTTATCGGCGGACCCTGCTTTCAGGGAAATGATGAAATTTGGCTGAGATATGGGACAGAAGAAGACCAGATTGCTCTAACTAATTGCACCTTTCTAAATGCACAGAGGTCCTACTGCGTGACCCCAACATTCTTTCAAGTCGGCAGAGTTCCCATCTCTCTCACGCGTAACTGGGGATTTACCTATCCGTACACCGGGGTATTTGATATCGGTAAGGTTATTTACATCGTATGCCCAATTGTTGTTTCGCTATAGTTATAGATACAAACATATTGGTATGTATTAGGCTTTTTCAAGTTGTAATTGAAACACAAATATAAAAAGAAAAATACCATGAAGTAATGTTTTGATTTCGAAAGGCGTCTGGTTTACTAACCCATCTGACCGATCAAAAACAAAATACAAGATTGTACGTGATCCATCTTAACTTTTAGTGTTTATCAGCAGTTAGTAGCAATGTGTAATTTCTGTGGCCACTGGATATGAGTAAAGTGAGCCAAACGAATCTTTTTACACTTTTACATTTTACTGTTTACTTATTTTACACAGTGAATATTGCGTCAGTGCCTCCCTTGACTACTCGGCTTAACCCTGACAGTGATAGCTGGCTGAGAGCGGACTTCCCATTGGTCATTGAATGGGACCCAATGCTCATTAACAACACAGAAGTCCGGGTAGATATCCTTGTTTATCAGGAGAAAAATGGCTACCCAGAATGGGTGGAAATCAGGGAGATCGATTACATAGCCCCTAACAGTGGTCGATATGAGTGGATCGGGAGAGCTGAACCTAATGTCGTGGAAGATAATGCTGTTGGAGTGATTAGGGTTAGCAGACGGTTCAAGCGGTGAGTGTTAACATGCATATTTGTAAGATAAGTGTATATGACGTGTCTCCCTGCGACCATAACGGGTGACAGAGAATTAAATGACATAGGCAACAACATGAAGTGGATCGATATGGCTGAATATAATACCGTAGATAATTTTGTTGAAGTAATCGAAATACATTTTTGTTACATTACGGGAAGAAGGGAATAAAGGGGGCATGTGACATTTTATTTGACCAACGGTTAGGTAGTGGTGCAACTCATTAACCGTGGGGTAAACGGTCACATTATTTCAGACGGTCACCTGCTAGTAAACGCTCTAAAAATATGTTACTTCGGTGCCAATTGTGATTCGAAGGTAACAAAGGCTTGGATAGCCCTTCAAAGGAATGTTGCTGGTAAACGGGATGTGGCTCCGAACTGAGGCAAATATGTCATCGAGAGGAAGATAAGGTACACGGAAGATATCAAAAATAGCTCTCGCGCCACGAAAAAGAGGAGAAAGCTAATTGAGCTAATTTTTGGCTAATTACTTTAAACAATTGTTCCTGTGTCTAATTCAGACTTTCAGATTCCGCAACATCAGGGGATCATTGCAAAATTCCCGTGACGAACCCCCGAAGCCATTATGTTGGATAAAGCCGTTTTTCATCTTATTATTATTTTGTCTTATAGTGAACAGTTAGCTCTGTGGAGCGATGTGCATATCCTTGGCTATATGCTTAACGATAAATACCAGCGCGACCCCATTGCATGGTCAAATGTTCAGTGCGAGAAATGGTACGAAGAGCGACAGAAGGAACCACTATACGACTACGAGCAGGATCTTTACCCCTGTCCCTGCAATATGTCTCAAGCTATCGCCGATAGAGGGCGTTGGAAGCCAGCGCCATTCTGCGACGTCAACAAAGCCGGTATGGAAGACAGAAACGATTATTGTCGTTATAGGGAGGACATTCTTCACTGTGTCATCAATATCATCCATAGGTAAGAATTTGCCAATAAGAAATATGTGGTGTAACTCTTTGCACCTACCTATCAAAGGATTCCTTTTTTTTTACTATTTTGTTTTTCAATTATTTTAGCGAAAGCGCCGTAAACCCATCGTCTGTCTAATGCGGTCTAATGCGGGCATAGATGGGGAAGTTGTGGAAATGGTTGGCATACAAGCGCTTAGACAATGTGAATGTAAACTTACCCAGTTGCGTAGACCTTGCTGTTCGAAATTTTCTTCCACGAATTGAATCTACGTGTGATTATATATTGTGCGGACAACCATAAAAATGGCATGTGATTAGCGCTGTCACATCATTGTCTTTTTTGTAACGCTTTTATTTCATTTAGCCTACTAGGGGCGGATTCTGTATGCTATTATGACAATTCTGACAATCTAGTGTATGCCGGCGATGTGGTAGATGAGTAGCTTCTAACTTTCATCGAATGCTTGCACTCATCTATCACCGGAATGCTCAAACAAAAATCGACGTAACCTTGAAAAGGTCAGAATCCGGCACTGGTCAAACAGAGCAAGTATATTTAACATATGTTTAATGCGGTCTAGATGGGTAAATTGATGGGGAAATTGTGGTCAAGGTTAGAATACATGTGCTTACTCGATGTAAATGTACTCTGCTGTTCGCAATTTTGTCACACGAAAATAACCCACGCGTGGCTTAGCTCTTATAGAATGTGCAGACAACCACAAAAAATATATGTCTCTTCGTGCAGCAAACGTTGCTTTACTCAATTCATCGTTTCATTTAGCCCACAAGGTGCTGATTCTGTATGCTGTTATGACAAATTTGAAAATCTAGTGTATGCCGGAGACAGCTGGGAAGGGAGCTTTACCCATAGAGTCTCGGTTAACGGAATTCCTCCCTACCGGGAAAACAAGAAAGTTCCCGACCTCTCTTCATGGATACATGACGGCATCCCATTCTTTACTTGTTGTATCTGGGGTAACAGATGTGAGTTTTATCAAGAATTCCGAGATACACGAGACTGCCGAATGTACGACCCACCTAGAATCGGTAAATATTCGGGTATTTTTCGGGATAGATTTAGACATATAACAGTACCATGCACATACTGTTTGTTGATTGCCTCCGAACGTCTGATACCTACCGATTACAAATATAAACAATTCGTATTACCGGTTGTATTATAGCCTAGTAGTTTTACATATGTAGTGGTATTCATTGTAGCAATGATTCACATTTAGCATCTTGCATACACTTATTCGTTAGATCTCGGGGATTTACATAGCCACCATAATCATTATGTGTATTATACGGTAAGTTTAGGATCAAGCTCAAATAAGAATATACACATATGATATAATACTCGTTAACTATAACATCGATAGCTATACCTCCAATGTGTTATATAGTGAACATACGGTGCCCCGTGTCTAGACTCATATTAAACACTCTTTTGTAGTACCAGACAGTATTTGTGTATTGAGACAGGAGTTAGTCAAACAATATTGTGTATTTTCCATATAGTGGCAAACTGCGTCTATGTAATTGTAAAGCCGTTATGGGTAATAAAAAGTTATCTATACTTATATCAAACGTTGTCAAGGTACAAAGTTCTCCGTCCGTTGAGGGTATGTGTTCCCAATAGGAATGACATACCGTAATTAGTCAATCTCTTCGTTAGTTGTGTGAGAATTAATTAAAAACTGCAATAATTTACAATCCGTGTACTTAGTGTTAATAATGTTATTAAAAATGTCACGAGACGTCACCGACTGACGTCCGAAAACCATATTGAAGTAAGAATACTATTCAACGTGCGCAACCTTTCACCAACAGCTATCCACGACGGCTGTTCATAATGGTGGAGTCCAAGTACGTCATTGATTGTCGTCCATTTTAATCATGGCAATGCATGGTTGGTTATTGTTGAATATTTTTTTACAGCTACGATTTTCGGCGATCCACACGTTATTACATTTGATGGACTTGAATACACTTTCAACGGGAAGGGAGAATATATTCTCATGCAGACGCTGGACGCCCTGACAGAGTTTGAGCTGCATGGTAGATTTGAGCAAGTTGTAGACTACAGAGGTGAGTTGATTGTTTCCATAGAAAACGTACATATATCTATTGGAGCCCGGACGTTTGCGATTACTTTTAACTAAAGTTCAAAGAGAGATGGGCAGGGATGTATGATCAGTGTGTACTTCCTGAAACAATTATTGCTTTACATAACTGGACAATTAAGAAAATAGCCTAATCATCGTGTGGTGAAGTACCAACATCATATAATTGACGCATTATAGATTGTATCAACACTGTCAAATAGTATCGAGAAATTAACAGAACTAAACACATGTTCTACCATAAAAGCTGAAAAGAGAAAACAAGGATAAACATTTATGATCATGTGCTAATTTCAGCATTCACATGAATAGCCAGTTTGTTACTATTATATTTTCAGGAAATAAAATGCCGGCAACGCTACTGACTTCGGTGGCCTTGAAGGAAGAAGATTTAGACATCATCAGGATTCTTCATAGCGAGAGGACAATACTGGAAGTCATGATACAGCAAGAGGTTCTGGATATTCAGACTCAACAAGAAATACAACTAGAAAGTATGTATAACGTACAAATACCGACACAAATTTTACTTATAAGCGCAAGCCGGTGGACAAGTAAAAACGAGGGCTATAGCTAAAATGCCGCAATTCTTTGTCAGCGGTAGATTGTTGTCTATATATAACACTATAAAATATACATAGAATATGCATACGCATATGCTTTGCTATGTAGCAATGTATATATGTATGTTGCATTTTGGTCCAAGCAAAACAAAAGGCTACCGAGGAGTCAGTCATTATTGTATAATGACGGACATTAGGAGACGACCACCACTGCAAGGTATGTTAAGACTTTTGATATACTAAAATTACACAATAGATGTATGTCATGCCAAGTAACAAGTAGCGTAGATATGGCTTCTGCGCAATATTGTTTGTAAATTCAGAAAGTTCGACCCTGTGCATTTCAGATATGTATTGTAAATGTAAATTGTTTGGCACAATGTTATTTAGTACCATTTTATACTTTCGAGAATTTCCGTTTTCCTAGTATAGTATTTTGTCTGAATCTTATTTGAATTGATTGTATTCTCAATTAGTATTTAATTTAAGACAATGTCGTGTGATATCTGTGGTCATATTTCACCTGATATATGCATTTCTTTCCATTCTTTCCACTTGTGTCAATGCAATTTGGTGGTTGGCACCTTTTTGAAAATACATTAATTTATTGTAGACGGATGGGGGTCTATTCTCAAATCATAATTCTCTGGCAATCCAGATACCGTTATAAAGCTGTTGATGCATTAACCCCACATTCATTCATACTTGAATAAAATCCTTCAATCTGATTGGTTCATTACAGTCAGGTGGCCGTTGATT
>JAODAF010154869.1:0-10205 GCA_027574765.1 Molpadia intermedia | reverse complement strand
TAGAGTCGATTGAATAAGACAGATTCACACAATCAATGAATGGACACAATAGACGCAATGAATGGACACAATAACATGGAACATGATAAGACCCTATGGTGGGGGAGTAGGGATGGGTTATGGCAGTGTGTTTATCCGTAATCAGAGAGGAGGAATTTCTTCCTATGTCTGCATGTGGATATTAGTTCGGATTTAGAGTTCAACGTTGTGTGTTTGTTCGCTGTTATGATGTGATATTTCCCCCACAGGCAGAGGTTGCAGCGTTTGAATCTAGGGGAGTAGGGTTGGGCTCGTCTGATGATTCGCCACTCCAGATCGTAGGGGATATTGTTGTCCTTTAGACTCCAGATGTGCTTACTATATATATATAAAACCGATATGTAACAATTGACGCTAAATGTAAAAACCCCGCTATAGGTAACAAAATACACATGTATTTAATCCGCCATATGTAACTATTTCTTAAGTAGGCCTACACCCCAAAACAGTTTAACAAGGAAAACCACGAACATATAATGGCTCAATCCTAATTGTAAAGTCGTGTGAGAGGGCTGGACCCTGATATTCATTATTTTTCATTATCTTTTCCATTTATTCTGATTACTGGCGTCTAGATTATTCAGTAATTTATAGTTAAGTAATTAACTTTTCTTATCCGGCTTGTTGATAATCTTTCTGTTATATATGGTTTGCCTGTTAAAAGCATTTTTCAATGAAGCTCCATTATTGATCTGCTAAGTTGTTAACATGTTAATGATCTGTTAACTCAACAATGCCAACTTGGATAACCTCATAGTTGGTATATAGCTTGCTTTAGTGAGTATAAGAATGCTTTCGATTTTAGTTTTGGTTGAAGGTCATTTAAGGTCAACAAAGATCAAATACTGAAAACCTTGTCATAGTTGGTACTTGCATGCAATGTATAGGCCTACTTGTTTGACTCCAATAATGAGTAGAATTAACAGCTGAGCAGTGCAATTACAATTCATTCCTCACTTTTTTGAATGGCAAGGAATCACAAAACCTTTTGGTTTTCTGGTTATGCTAGCTCCCACTGAGCTTAACCCAATAATTATACACAAACTGAAATTTACAATTGGCTGTCCCCGTTTCCATGGCTGTCTATTTGAAGTTGTGAAATTCAATTGGGTAGAATTTGAATTTACTATCGCAAACAAGAAATCAAACTATTGTATATTAAAAAAAGGAGTGCTCTTTGTTTGATTTTTTTTATAAATTCAGCAGAATCAAAACAGTGAAAAGTCTCTTTTCAAAATATGGCGAACATATATCAGATAAAAATTTATGGGGCCTTAAACCTCCCACCTGCCACATGCAAATCGCTGCCCCTGTTGTCTCAGTTCAGTTTGATTCTGTTTGTAAGATGACGAAGATGACTTGGCCAAAATTTATTCAAATTTTTAAGCTAGCTATTTTGTTTACATTTTCTAACTGCTTGCAAAGTCTAAAATCTGGGGATGGGGTTGTTTGTGTAGGCCAACCACATTGGCCAAAAAGTGGGGGTTATAACCCCCAACCCCCTGTTTCTCCACCTATGGTTGGCACGTAATTCCTAAGTATTCTATAATCCAATTGTTCGTATATCTTATCGCCGAACCTTATTTATTATTTTTTTATTCGCATGCTCAAACATTTATGGTTTTATTTTACCTTTATTAAAGGACAACGCATTATTAGGACTGGATTTTGTTACATATGGCGGATTAAATTGATTACATAGCATTTTTTTTTCATTTAGCGTATGTGTATTTTAGTACATTTGGCACAATTATTACATATTGCGGAGCTGTTTTTTGCATTAAGGGAGTTACCTGTACTATATTTAGCGTCCATCGTTACACATAGCGATGCTACAAGATGCTTGTCGTATATATGGGTTACGGTACTCAGTTCGCTGTGGCACGAAACGTATTAGCAAGGAACCACCTGGTTCTATTCAGCGCAAGTTATACGGTATTTTCACGACAGTGCGACGTGTATGGAACGTGAAAACGACCAACCAATTTCGTTGATAAGCATGTAAAGATTTAAGCTTCATATCTGAAATATTACGCTGCCTATGTAAAAACTTTGGTTGCAGAGGTAAATGTTTACGTTGCCTAGGTGAAATCTAGCGTTACATGTGTAATGTTAGTGTTGCCTATGTAAAACTTGATATCGAACGTTGCCTATATGAAATGTAATATCTTCATAAGTCATATGACGACCGTCTCTATATGGGCTGTATCGAAGACATGTTTTTAGGGTCTGTATCTATGGCCTGTGATGTGTGTTTTGTTTAAAGTGATTAAGACTAATCAAGTCCACCGAATTACAATGTGTCTTAAAAATCACCATTGGTATATAGGCCTACTTACGGCGTAAGTTTCAAAACTGTGGCTTCTGGATTTGCTGGATTAAGGGAGGCTCTTTGGTGAATCCAGCTATTAAACCTTTCAAAGGGATACATCCATGAGCTGTACACTTGTCCAAAGCAATGAAGGCATTCAAATAACATTTGCGATTGTAAAAGAACCCAATGCCAGCATTAATTGTTTCGTAGTACGCTGGTGCAAAGTCTCGGCGTTCCATTTCTTATGACCATACTTTGGCAACGCCTTCAAAATGTTCAAACGACCTATTTGGTTGTAACGGTTCCATGATCAGTCGATTGTCGATAAAGTGTGTCAGGGCGCTGGCTATTTGGTTCATTCTTCTCCCCAGTTGATGTTCCCCCATTCATCTTCTTTGTGCTGGGTTCCTGGAATGCTTTTGTTTTCTGTAGCCTTAATTATGCTCTATTATTCTGAGGAAATAAAGTCACAGCTGCCTCAAAGAGTAGGCCATCCAATCAAAGACTGGTACAGTAGTTCAACGTTCTGAATAAAATCAAATGAATCTGTCAAAGACGATTCTTCCTGTTTTGAGTCCAATAGCTGGTAAAATGTTTTGCCATGCATTTTGTGACCAAGCAGCTTGTTCCTTCTTCATGCCTACAGTGGCTCATATTTGCACATCATGACTGGTGCAGTATGAGCATACATCCTTCCTGGGGTTGCAAAATCCAAGATTAAAATAGCTAACAAAGATGTGGTAATATGGTGAAGAGCCGAAAATTTTTCTTTACACTCAGCGTACTTGGATGGCAGATACTTTCCATGTGGGTTTTTTCATCCTTAATGTGATTACCGACAAACTATACGCATATTAATTGTTTCAGTTCTACATACCCTGTTGTTTCCCACATGTAATTCAACAGGTTCCCTAGCAGTTTCTTTCAGATGGACAGAATAGACATGAAATTCTTCTGACATATACCCTCGCTACTTCTTCTGCTGTTGCCTGCAAAGAAATTGTATAGGCCTATTATTCAAGATGTTTAAAACACACACAACACACCTGCTAATTCAGCATTCCAGCAATATGCATGAGATTATGATTATATTTTGCTTGCATTTTGAATTCCATTCTTTTGTAATATGTCATTTTACAGTGACATATCCTATCCTCATAAATGACTTCAAGAACTATACATCACTGGTAAGGTTGAAAAGCGTTGAAAATGAAACTAAAAGCAAATAATATTTCTACATTCTTTTCTGTAAGCACACTCATCATCTGATCTGTTAGAATCAGATGGTTTTCTTCTTGGTGTTGATAACTGTTGACCTTCTTCTCTGTAGCTGTAGCGTCTGAATCATCTGATTCCTTATCTGGTTTTTGATCTTGTGATCAATAATTCGTCTACTTCTTTCCTGGGAACGTGATCGATGTAGTAGAATTGACTTCAGTTCAAAGCCTTTAGCTCTGTAATAAATGTGGAGATTGTTTTCATGGGGTTGATGCAAGTTTAGGGTTCGAATGGTAGAACCCCACCTTGTTTTAGGGAGTTACCTTTGCCAGAACATTTATATGCAAAACCCCCAAAATCTGCCCTAGAAATGTGCGTACCGACAAATTGCGGCAACCATTTGCATTTCAGAGTCTAGTATGTGATGTGATTCCCAGTGGTACATGATACATTCGCCTTATTACTTTAAATATGAATGATTTTATTACACACTACCCCAAAAAGTTATTTTTTATTCTTAATTTATAGAGTTGCCTCTCCTAGTTTCTGCACACAAACCCATTTCTCTAGATCAAAATTCTGCCTAAAATGTCCAATGAATAAATAAAAATAAAGTCACAAGTTCATTTTCAAATACTTCATTCTAATATTCTATAGCATGTGACAATGCATGATGATTTGGGCCATTTTAATAAAGAAGTCACTCTAGCAAGCCTCTGTCCCTCCTGTTAAGTCATAACTCATCAAGGCATGGCTTTTTCTCATATGTTTAAAGCAGTACATTTACCCTAAAAATAAATATTTTTTTTGTTGTTTTTGTAATTATGTCCTACATGGTTTGGTAAATATGCATACATATGACATTCACACTATTAGTTAGGTCTACAAATAAAGAATTGATGCCCATATTACAGATGTACAATAAAGAATTGATGCTTATATTACAGATCTACAAATAAGGAATTGATTCTCATATTACAGGTCTACAAATAAAGAATTGATGCTCATATTACAGATGTACAAATAAAGAATTGATGCTTATATTTTATAATAAAGAATTGATGCTTAAATTACAGGTTTACAAATAAAGAATTGATTCTCATATTTAATACTTGTCTACAATAAAGAATTGATGCACATATTACAGATGTACAAATAAAGAATTGATGCTTATATTTATAATAAAGAATTGATGCTTAAATTACAGGTTTACAAATAAAGAATTGATTCTCATATTACATGTCTACAATAAAGAATTGATGCACATATTACATATATACAATAAAGAATTGTATGCACATACAGCAGATCTACAAATAAAGAACTGATACCTTCTGAATTATTATATCTCGCCTTCTACCGGTCACATCAGGTCTTATACATATCTGTATTTGTTTATGGCTAATAGACTGTAATGGTGGATTAGGCCGATGTAAATATCTGGAAATCTCATTTTTTTCCGTTAATTGTATCAGTTGTGAGTACATGGCTAAAGCTAAGCATATGGTTTTATGGCCACACATTGATCCTTCAAGTAAACCAAATACATCATTGACTGTCTGTTGATGTAATTTAGATGAAAACAGTCGGGGTCCATCCCCTTGGTTGAGTATTTGATAATATAGTCAATAATGTTTTAATAAATAATTATTTTATTGTACTGAACTGTTTTCCTTATTGTGAATGCTTAAATTATGAGCACAGCTCTACACTCATGTTTATTAATACCTTAAATAAACATGTCCACATGTTCAATTGTTTCAAACGAAAAAACAAGTTTACATATTCTTTGTAGCACAGAACAGAAGTGATCGGATTAGAGGGAGTGTTACCGTATTTGCTTTGCAGCGGTTATACTGATTTGAATGAGGAGTATATTCCAGTTAATATGACCTCTCACTACTCTCAGTCTGCATTTAACCCCTTCCATATCAAGGGCGTCGATTTGCTTTTTAAAGTGGGATGGCGGCATTTTAATTGACCTGGAGACCATTTGAGTGCCATCTTGGGGAGGGTCTAAGTCTGCCTACATCTTGAGAAATTATAGTTATATTTAAACTTTAAAGAGTGCTTAGATGTGCTATGTTTTGCAGGCGTGTGTATGTGTGTGTGCCTGTGTTACTTGCTTGGATACGCCCTAACTCAACAAGGGAAAGTCACATGGAAGTCATATTTGGTATACACTACAGATCCGTCATAGCCTAGTTAGTAGATGTGCCCTAAAAAATAATGGGACTATCCTGGCATGTAAGTGATCGATTTTGTTTTTGTGTAAAAATATTAAACTTAGGAAATAAAATACAATTATTCTAGCATGGTTGAGACAATATGCTACGTTTAAAATCATCATTGTATAATAATTGCACATTACTCTACATATATTTTTTAAATTGTAATAATTTATATTTTCTTATATAATATTTATGAATTAATACCAATATGAATAAATTTAACTCTTGTATACTTTAAATTATACTTTTACCAACTATAAAGTTAAGCTAATATAAGTATTGGTTTATATATATATATATATATATATATGTATTTCATTGTTTGACTTGATGAAGAATACTGTACTTTGAGGAACAAAATGTATCATTTTATGACATAGACCTGTACAACTATAACATAATTTATGTAACACAAGGGGAAAATTCTATACAAAGTTTAATACAATAAATTTAATGTATTAGCAATAATATATATATATATATCATTTTTATGGTATTCTATTTATTATATATTCTAACCTAGAGCTATAATGTTTCTTCATCTTTTTAATCGAGTTTTATACAATAAATTTAATCCAATAATATATTTATTCAGAGATAAAGTTAATGTGTTGTCATCAGTTTCTTTGCCTAAAGAGTTGTATATTCCATCCTGGAGATAATAATTTAATGATATCAGTTGGTTCCCATGTCAACATCTCACGAAGCTATACATGTATTGGACGGAGTGTGTGTATGTGTAGGGAAACGTCTACCTGTTAAGAACGATATTGCCTCAGAAAGTCATAGCTATGATAGCTTGCTTTTAAATAAAATCACCCTTTGAAACAATTTGGTTCAGTTTACATTTGCTAAAAGTTTTATGCTCAACATTTCTCGAAGCCTAACATTAATCACACGCATATTACAAGTAGCCCTAGTAACGCGCGTGTATCGTTTTATTGTAGGTTGTAGACCAAGACGTTAGCACTATTATTACGCTTTTAGAAATCTGAGGGCGCTTACTCTTACCATCTCCGACTGAACACTACTCTTTTATAACTATCTTACTAAATTATCCAACGTAAATGAGGGCGCACTTTAACGAATATAAATTAAAACTGCCGGATAGTGGGCAAAAAACATACATGGCGTTGTAATAAGACTAATTGTTGGGTTCCACTTTGAACACGAACATAGAATGAATACAAGACGGTTGAATGGTCTTTACTCTTTATTTAATACGTAGGCTATATTTACTGCGCTGCAATTAGTTGATAAATATACAGGTAACAACCAAAAGTGTCCTGAGCTCTATATAACAATAAAATACAAAGACATTTCTGACTTTACACTAAAATACAAACAAAAGAGCGCTGATATTCATTTTTTCGAGCCGGTTGTGGGTGTGGTGGCAGCAGCCCACTTGGTCTGTTTTCATACTTGATTGCTCGCCATTTTCAACATAAAGGGACACATTACCGTTACGTACGAACGCTAATTATATCTAGACTCACTGTGAAATATAACTGATTTGTTGAAATCATCCTCAGTTGCTTAGCTGTCCTGCAAAAAATAAGCTGGCGGGGGTTGGGGCTGGGCCGGACCCCGCTCAGATAAAAATGGCCTTGTTCAGAAACAATAAGCTAGTTCGGAGTTATTGACTAGGCAAATTTCGTAACGGAGGTCAAGGGTTATTTGTGATGCATCGCCTCATAGCATGTACATTTTGTGTGTAGCGTGCATACACTCTGGTAAAAATTAGCAAGAACGTCACCGAAATTTAACCATATTTGCGAAAGTAATGGAAACGGAGCCTTTATCTATCGACGAAATTAAACTATGGAATGTAAAGGCACTGCAGGACTTTTTGAGAAATAGAGGACTAAAGGTTTCTGGTAGAAAAGAGGAATTTGTAGCGCTGGTATTTGCCGCTAAAGTAAATTACTGAAGAAGGGAGTGGTTCCGCGAAAGTCAAACAGTATGGCGAGTAACACACGTTATTACACTTCCAAACTATACTCGAATTCGCTCCCAAATCCCACAACAGCGTTAAGTTCCTTACCTGTTCGATCATTTTTCATTAAGAGCATGCGCAAACGGAAACTCCGAACTAGCTTATTGTCGCGTAACATGCGCCTGTACTTGATAATGAGACAATCATGATCAAAAGTGTTGATCAGTCGATATAAAGGATTCGGATAGATCAATGCCGCGCACTATTAAACGTTACCTCACATTATTGTTTATTGTCAATATTAATTCAAAGCAGCGGTGCTTTCGGTTAATATCATGGGTTGTCTGTCTGGTAAAGGTGAGGTTTATGGTGACATCATATTTGTCAAGTACCTCAGATGTTCTTGTTTAATATTTCGAGCTTAATTAATACTAGCCTTCTCTAATGTACCGTAATCTACTGACCTGTTTATCACGTGGAACATACATTCATGAATTTATTTTTATGCTGTCCAAAACATTATATACATCAATGCCTCTATAGTTGATAAATCAGGACTCTATGTTATAGAGCTCTCTCGCATGCCTATATCCCTGGGATACCGTAATCAACGATACAATCCTGATCTTATTTGTTTGTCCAAAAACCAAGTCTAGCTAGCTTGTCCGAGACAAAGTTAAGTGCATAAAATACTCTTGCCCACTTACCGAACAGATAGATATCAACTAACACCAGCATATCAAGTATGAAGATAATATTAAAGGATAGGTTTGCAAAAATATTAACGTTTCAATAATTTTGTTAAGCCCCCCTCACAAATTCATATTTATTACATGTGAACCAAACACAATAGGGATCTTCTACTTATCATGGACTGATGGAGCATCTACCTGTCAAGTTTGACATTGATCCAACTTGTCGTTATTGAGATAGTGTGTTTACTATATAACTTACTGTGATAACATATTAATCCCCGCTCATGGTTATTAAAGAGTTGGGTTTGCGAATTATTCACATTTTACGTTAAGACCGCCCACTCATTAATATTTATTACATGTGCACCAAACATTAGGGATCTACGACTCATCACGGAGCGTCTATACCTGCCAAGTATCACATATTGATCCAATTTGTTGTTACTGAGATACAGTATCGTGTTTACGAGCTTAATGGTGACACACACGCACATGCCGACTAATTGACTGGACACGCCAAGAGTATTAATACAATTTATGCATAGCCTATAGCTACAAGACCGAATTCAAAATATATTGTAAGCTCTATCTGCTCATTAATATTCATGACACAAGCAACGTCTACTACTTAAACACATTGCCCTCATAAATCTGGTTCCCCTACTTTAGATGTTGGTTGCATAGGCCTAGTGGCCTACTACTATACTATGTAACTTTGTAGTATACAGGCCTAAATATAAAGAATAAACCATACATTATTTTAACCAGAATGCAATCAATACGCCAGGTTCCTTAATGTGTTGCCATGGTGAACTTGACAAAACTCCAGAATAATGTTTCCTGTTAAGTATCCTCATGTGAGTTCAACAGAGGTCCAATCATGCAAAAACCTTGTATTCAGGCTAACTCAACCGTATGCCAACTTGCATAGTTGCAAGTGTGTATGTCAGTTATTGTGTGCAAGAAACCTATTATGTGTGGTCGAGGTCAAAGAAAACATTGTAATCAATAATTGCTAACTTGGATTAATCTCACAGTTGGTGTTGGATGTCATTTTAAAGTCAAATTATAAAAAACCGTGTAATCATGGTAAATTCGATGGTTAATCTATAATAAACTTGACATGGTAGGTATAGGTTATCATAGTGTGTACACAATCCATTTTTGTTTGCTAGCAGTCAAGAAATAACAATGGCAAACTTAAGAAACTACTGTAATATTGAAGCTTTATGGCAAGGAATCACAAAGCCTTCTTGGCTTTCTGGTTTTATACCCAATACAGTGACAATGATTCAGTTATCATGGTAGGCCTACTGTAATTAATTCACACCAACCAGGGGCGTCGATTTGTTTAAGAATTTTTGGGAGATTTATGAATCTATTATAAGCGGAGCGCAACCATCGGTTTGCGCGTAGCGTACAAAAGTTTCTTTGACATATATAAATATGGCATAATATGCCTCCCAGATTGCCGGAAATGGCACTTCCCGGGCCTTAAAAGCTGCATCTAAACTTCTTTATTTTGAGACTTCATGCTTGAGAAATTTAAATTTCCCAAAAGGTAAATCAGGGCTACCAACATTGAGTAAGAGTTCAGAGTGAGATTTTGACAACAATGTATTAAAGCGGAGCGCAGTTCGCGCGTAGCGTATATTAGAATTTTTTGTCAAAAATGCCTCCTAGATTGCCGGAAATGCACTTCCCAGGCCTTAAAAGCTGCTTCTAAACATTCTTTATTTTGAGACTTCATGCTTGAGAAATTTAAATTTTCC
>JAODAF010154758.1:0-10206 GCA_027574765.1 Molpadia intermedia | reverse complement strand
GTTGAAAATATGGATGACAAATTCGCCAATGCTGTATTATATGTTTGCTTTTTTTTATATGAATTGGTACTTTTAAATAATGTTAAGACTGAAGAGTTTCTATTTGGAATGTAGTATTTTTCTGATATTATGTAAAGTGCTGATATGTGTGTGTGCGTTTGTCTATGTGTATGCACGGTAACTCAACACACTTATGTCACGACGATTAATGATGTCACGAGGTCAAAAAGATCAATATGGTATATATTTATTCATCAGATACGTATATAGGCCTATACCAGTTGTTTTTTTCATAATAATCTCCATGTTTCTTTACAGTATGTTTCATGCGGTCGTGGTCGCATAGTCCGTATACCTTGAATCTCCGGACCGGTCGGTGGCAGGTGAATTATGACGCCATTGGGCAAATACACGAACAGTTCGATTCTCCGCACTCTCTGCATTTACTCTTTACATTTACTCTTTACATTTTTGAAAAATGAATAGCTGTTATAGTGAGCAAATGCTGGAATTTGTGAATTAACACGTGCTATCTGAAGGGTAGCACCGAATAAGTGCTAGAATTTTATCACCTGAGTGTTTTGGGAGTACGTCATCTTCATTAATTATTCATGAGCAAGGGCACCAGATAAAAATAATCTACAAAGAGTTTATAAACACAATAAACCTATGAAGAAATGATTACATGCCACCTACCCCATCCCACCACCCCCCTCTGGACTATACATAGGAATGTCTGGTTAATTGACTGTATAGCTTCGTGCATGGCTGAGACACGAATACGTCAATTCTTTAGCACCATATTTCAAACATAGCCATCACAAGTTGATTAAATAAAACTCAAGAAGGATCCCTCATTAAATTACTGTCAGCTTTTTCATTTTCCAAATGTAGAATGGCGTGTCGGTCCCTACATTCATCTAATAAACGTTCACTGACACTGTAGAGCAGTGTATTCCCCCTCATATTAGCTTCATATATTTTAAAGCGGCATTCTGTGTCGTTTTTCTTTCAAATTCTGCCAGAATAGATTTTTAGACCAGAATGCAAGCGCTATGTGAGGATCCTTACTTTGTTGTAGTCTACTTGACGAGTCACAACATGCAGAACAAAGTTTCCTGTAATTTTGACATTTCACTTAATTAATATTCATGACACGGGCACCAAAAACAATAGGGTTCGTCTACTCACTATGGTGCATCCATACACTAAGTATGAAAAACATCCTTCATTCCATTATAATGAGTATATAATGAGCATATAATAGGTGTAAACCGTATAAGTATTTTCAGCAATAATAGCACGTTAAGCCCTACCCCTCATGAATATGCATGCATATCAAATTGAACATATCATTGTCAAGTGCCCATTATCAACCAACAAGTTCATACCAAATTTGAACAAATTGTGATATAGTGACAAATCTTTACATAAATAACTTCTGTACAAATGCATGATTTCGCTTTAAACTAAATTTCCATCGAATCAAGTTTGTTTGACCCAAAAGGTTCCGTTTGGGCACGTACGCTGCAGAGTATCATATTACACAAACACTCATGCATGCTGGTATGAAACCTGAATATATGCAGTGACCCCACCAAATTATGGGAGCTATTTTGGGGGCAAATAATGCAATTTAATCTTTATGAAAGTCAATTGATCCTACCAGATGCAGGATTAAACATTTCATTGAGTCTATAATTTGTATTTCAGTGAGGAGGCAAATGTGTGGAAGATGGAATTAATAAATCGTCCTATACTAGACGAAACTCAGTTTTCTTTAAAATTTTGCAGAAGTTCTTTGCGTTATATTATGTTATGCCATGGTAAGTTCAATGCTGAAACTGCCCCCCAAGTCAAGTGTATTGATTGTAGCAAAAGAGATCACCAGACATATGTACCTAATGTAGTAGGTGTGGGGCGGGGGGGGGCTCCAGGTGTCCCAAACCATTTCTCCTTGGCTATCACCTTAAAAGTATCTAACTTAAAAAAATGTTCTTATGAAATTCTGCTAGAGGGTTTGGTGAGGCACCAGATATGACTGTCCATGAACACATCCCACTTCTTCAGAATTAGAAACAACAGAATAACCCCCTAACAATGTGCCTGTCTGCCTGATATAATATGCAGCCCAGCACTAACACCATGTGTGATATCACGTATGTAGTGTTCAGAATCTCAAAAGTAACACACACAGATACAAATGCTTAATTGTAGTGTTGAACATTCTAATGTCAGATCCTGTAATCTTAAAACCGATCATTCTAAACTATTTTAAAACAATTAGAATATCACCTGAATAACTTCTTTTCTTTTTTCGATCCTTGATTATTCGTAAATTCCTTATCGATATAGTACCTAATTGATGTCTGTAATCATTAGTATCTAACCACACTTTGTACCCACATGCCAACAATAAATATTTTTGGACAATTACATAAAATATTTAGTTCACACGACACAAGTCGTTAAAAAGATTTCTTAACATGCTATCCACACACACAAAACTGCAGTTACGGTTTCATTCACAAAAATCATTCATTATTTATCAAGATATGGTTTCAAACAAAAACAATCGACTTACCATCTGAGTGTTTGTGCGTGGGGAGCCATTGATGCCGGGGACTTTCTCATCGACTGAAAAGAATTAAAAAGAAAAGAACATTTAAAATGACAAAGACAGTAAAACTAGCGCTAAATTGAAATCAACTCACAAAGAAAAGTGAAAGATTTATTAAACCAGGTGGAGAGTGTCTAGAGTCAAGGGGTATGAACAGGACTGTATAGTTTTTAGTACAATGGGGGTGAGTGGGGTGGGTAGTGGAGGGAGGGGTTGAGGATACTTTTTGTTTCATATGTAACTATACCAGGCATATAGTCTTCACCGGGTTTAGTGGGTGGCAGGCACATGCATCCATAAAGTTTGAGTGATAAAACCACTCTGCACACTAATTGTATGTACATGACATCCCCAATCCCAACCACAGAGTATATACTTACTAACTGCTTCTATAACCTTCACTTAGAGCACACCATTGGTGACGTCCAACTCTCAGCGATGACCTGCCTGCTTCCAGCCTTCTACAGGAGGTGGTTGTCCCATGCAGTAATGACCTGTCCCTACCCTCTATCCCTATAATGACCCTATCTAACCCCTACACCCCATATGTCACCCCCCTTTCATCCCCAATCCCAACCCCAGAATATACTATTACTTACTGACTGCTCCTATAACCTTTGCTAGGAGCACACCATTGGTGACATCCACCTGTAAGTCAGCGATGACCTGCTTGCTTCCAGCCTTCTACAGGAAGTGGCTGTCCCATGCACTATAATGACCCTACTGGCCCTACACCCCATATGTCTTCTCCCTTCATCCCCAATCCCAACCCCAGAATATACTATTACTTACTGACTGCTTCTATAACCTTTGCTAGGAGCACACCATTGGTGACGTCCACCTGTAAGTCAGCGATGACCTGCTTGCTTCCAGCCTTCTCCAGGAAGTGGTTGGCCCAGTCTGTGTAGATCTGAAAGGGAGAAAAAAACCTACATTAAATGCCTGTGTCAAATATCAAGTCCCCAAGCCGCTAAAATGGTAATGTAGAAAAAGATGTAACTGAAGCCATAGCCTGAATTCTGCAAGGGCGCAACAAAATTTTGGGGTCAAGGTCCTATACTTTGGGTTGAAGAAAAAAAAACATACATGATGGCTAAATTATCTGATAAGAGACGATGTTTCAATACTTGAAGCCCTAAACATTCTGACAGATACCGGCATTAAAATCATACTAGAAGCCTCATCTGAGATTACTGTATTAAACACTGGTAGGAAATATTACTGAAGGTCAACATTCACTGTAATTGTGAAACAGTCCAAGTTAAAATGTCTCTAGTAATGTCCTACTGGTCAAAGCCCTTTTTTAAAAGAGTCAAAATTGTATTTTTATTGTTATAAAACTTTTGGTTCAAATATTTGGGGCCATGATCTCTCTCCCTTCCATGTTGACTATGGGTTTGCATACTACAATAATAAAGATTAGTAATTTTACCCCCATCAAAATCTGACTCGCCCATAAACTGGCTATAATCCTTAATACCACAAAACAATTATGTTCGGTTATATCCATCCCCAATTACCAACACTGTAGTGACTGTACAATACTCATTATTAGTAAAAGTAAAACATTGAACAACATCTGCTATGTTCCCAATTATCTCTCTCAATCATCATCCCTCTCTGTCCCTCTCTCATCAAGAATTTATTCATTCTTTACTTTCAGTTGTATTTTCGTGACAATCCAATTTCCCTTCTCTTCCAATTCATGAATGAAGTGTTACACATGTAGCCAACAGCCTCACACGCATACAAGGATGAAGGTAGTAAATACTTTTATTTAACAACACTGGCAGTAATTTCCACCAAGGTTTGTACATCGAAATCGGCAAGCTGCATCCCTAATCGTCTTAACGGGATACACAGCCCTCACAGTTATTGACATTGTCGTATATCAGAACTGGTTTTTCTCCGGAGCATTTATTCAATGATTCACTGTTTTTTTTAGCGGGCATCAACTAAGGTGAAACATCGTTTGTAACGGCGAGAGCGTCGAAAGTCTCAGAGAAAGCCAAATCTTAAGAATGTCAACGAGAAATTCAAATTGTTCTTGTCATCTTAAAGTTGGTCACGGTCATGTTCATGCAAGTACAAATTTAATGTGGGTCAATGACAGCAGTGAAACTCAACTATTTTTGACTGTATTTAAAATTCAATGCAGTTTTCTCGAAATAAATATAAAATACATTGAAATTTTCATCATCATGGCTCATTATAAAGTTCATGAACAGCAGCAGTGATATATGTATTGAACATGAGGAGGGGGTGGGGGTGGGGGTGCAAACCGGGTGACTTTCCATGACCTCACTGTACCATACAGTATATCACATTTCCATTGGTTTTTGAACACTTTCCTATGTTTTTCGCATTTTCCTATTAATTAGTTTTTTATCTCTTTTTTTAATTCTAAACATATATGCCCTATAAATTTTTTGCATAAAGGTACAATAAGAGAGCATGAATAGAAACGAGAACCTGGGTGTGATTGTGATGTGCATGGAGATTTTAGAAAATATATGTCCCCCCTCCCACCTACGATCGCCGCCCCTGCTCATGAACCTCTAGTATCAGTAGCCCATGACAGCTAGGCCATGCTTCCTATGCCCCTAGTAAGACAGCTAGCTGATTATAAGGTTCATGAACCTCCAGTTCTGGAAGGTTAGGCTTTGATAGGATACCATACTCACATTTGCAAATTACATGTATATTTAGAGATGGGGTCATTTACCGAGAGATAAGCAGGCTAAAGAAGATTACTCATACAATCCACTTAACCGAGATTAAAGCCCAAGGCTAGCTTAGTTCACTCCAGTCCACACTTAGCTAAACTATTTCGTCAATTTTCAAGATCAAAATCCATATTTATAATGATCTCCACACTTATGATCGTGTCCGACAGTTATCGCTAGAAATTCACTTCACTGCTTGAGAAAACATTTCCCAATCTCTCAAGTACTTGATGTTATTTTTTTCTTCATATCGAGATCATTATCGTGCATAATAATAAAATCATTAGAACCACATGATCAATGCATTGATGTGTTTCTCGACTTGAATGACTTTGATGAATCGGCTTAATAGAGATTTCGACTAACTACCTATTGCAGAATTGCTCGCGAGCTATTACTATTCATTCCAACCTTGGAGGATAGGAGACATTTGCCCTAAATATATAAAAGGGTGGACTGAAATTTAAAATATTCAAAATGACTTTGTCAAGGACATCTGTATTAATGTCCTTTCGGGCAGTAGGCTGATCAGGTTTCGAAAATTATCATTCGAGCTGAACATGGAAGGGAAGTCATAGACTCTCGAGGTGGTCTGACTGGCGGCTATAGCACTTTTTACTGTAGCTTTGGATGCCACAGTCAGACTTGTACATGTACAGTAGAATGAGCAAGAGTAGGCCTTACCGACAAGTACAAAGACTTGAGTACAATGACCTTTGTACTACATGTGTAGGAATACAAGAACCCTAGTATGAAATCAAATACTAGAGTACAAAACCATAAGTAATTATTTAAACATTTAAAGGTATGAATATAGAGTAGGACCCAAGTAAAGAATTGTATAAGAAGTATATAAGACGTTTTATTTAGTTCTTTGAGTCCTCAATTATATAAAAATATCATAAAATATAACATAAATGGAGGCAGTTGCCTCTCCTACAAATCTTTCTTTTGCCTTCTCCCAATTTCCCCTCATACTCATGGACATCCAGCACTGTGACTACAAGTTCACCTACTCAAAGAGGCCATTCAGAATTAAAGATGTCAGTTCTGTGGAAAAAATACTATGATGAATGAGGGCACTATATACCTAAGAGTGTACCAGGAACTAAGGTGGAAAACAGGTGCCATTTAAGACCTTCACTTGATGATCATGTGTATTTGCGCTTAAGCTTCTCTTGCTAACTTATAAAGCTAAACACTTACAGGAACCAGTATATATTTCTCAAGTACTTTCTGATTAATTATGTTCCTGCCCGTATCTTGCAATCCACTGGAAAGGGTTACCTAACTATTCCAAAACCTAGACGGAAAGCCTATGGTCACAGAAGTTACATACATTCTGCATCAACTTTATGGAACCAACTACCAGAACACCTGAGAACCTGTACAAATTTCTCTACTTTTAAAAGAACTCTCAAAACTTACTTTTTCTCTTAATTATGCTTATAAATCTTGATGTATTTTCTTGTAAAGTGCCTTGAGCAGTACGTTGCTATGTATTCTGGATTTGGCGCTATGTAAATCTCATTTATTATATTATTATTATTATTTACGTACTACTGTAGAATACTGCTAGAAATGTTGCAACTGCATAAAATTACTGCAAATATGACTGTCTGGTACATATATAATAACTAGCTATCCAAAAACATCATTGAATATTACAGGCCTGGAGTTATATGTATTATTACCTGACTGAAGATGTCTGCCCATCACCTATACCACCCTTAAATTGCTATAGGTCACTGTTCACTGTCTGTGAGATCTCTTAAATAAAACTGGACGAACACTTGACCGACTTAACACAGGTGTATGAGTCACTATGTACTGTTCCAGTAATTAGCAATCCTAATTTAATGGACTCCAGAAGCCATTTTGTTAGCACACACACACTTTGTACACAGTCAGGATGACTGCAGCTGCCTGATTATAATCTTACAAAAATGTACTGAATTACACATTGGGGTGGGAGGGGGGGGGGGGGATCCAACATTTTGGAAGACAAAATTAGAACTTTTGAAAGAAGAAAGGCAGATGAAAGATGAAGGGGGGGAACCATCTCTCCCTCCACCTGAATCCCTGTTTGATGCTCTTCCCGTTCACCAATGTCCCAGGGTCACTGTGAATCCCACCAGCATACATAACTTCCAGCAATTCTATCTACATCTTATCCTAGACTGCCATCATAGAGTAAAGCATAACAATCCTACAATTTCCCACAACTGACACTTTTATTTCATTGCTGCCATATAAATCCCACATGTCATATTTACTGTATATTGTCTTGTTGTCTTGTCCCATCAATGCTCAATTGGTTGAAAACAGGCCAGCATCTGACCCACTATGCATGAGTCACCAATAAGACCAATCCTCTGCTTCATTTTAATTGACATAAATGTCTCCCATTCTCTCTGATCATATATGTTGTTGTTATTGAAGTATCCACAAATGTTTACATTAAAAAATTAATGATGGGTGCAATATGTCCAATCAAATCATTCATTGTATAAATATATAGCTTACTTAGGTGTGTTCATGGTTATACTTTAAAGTTTCTGCTATCTTCATGCTTGATTAATATGTTATATTCTCAGTTTTGGAAATCATGCAGCCTGAACAAGGACCCGACCCATTTTGCACAGTGAGTCATCCATTATGGAAGTATGCAACTCTGTTTCAGCTAACATTGACAAACATCTGAATTAGCAATATTGTTGGTATATGGATCTGGTCAGGTTAACTTTTCAATTTCAAATTAAAAATTCAATGTAGCCTATCACACATGTACTGTAACACTAGGTTTACAATGATCCCATACCTACTGTACTGAAGGTGTCTGATTTTGTTGTAAACAATATCACTTTAATATATAGAGAGATTTTATATTCTTTAAGATTCTAGTAAATAACTGAAGTACTGTGAAAGTGTGAATGTTAAGTTGTTGTTTTCAAGGCCAAATTTATGCTAACAAATTGAACTGAAATCTGACTACAGAATTGTGCTTTCTGCGTGTATCCTAGTAATCCTACTGTACAAGACTGCTGAATACCCTGGTTTACCATTCAGACCCATGGCGATTTAACTAGCTAATCACCGAAAACATAATGCAAAAAATAGTTAAAGACCGTGAGAGTTTCATGTAAGTTTACCTTACTTTATAATAATGTCCTTTCTTAATAAAGAATCGTCTTATTTCATGTCTTGTAAAAGATTTCTTCTCATTTTTTTTTAATAGTTGTAGTAATCAATGTGGTATGGTCTAGATATGGACCATAGCATGTTTACAATTGTAGTCATATCAAATAAATTACTACCAGTGAATCTTGCAGTTACCATGGCACATAATTAAATTGCACCGTCTGCTCCTTGCTTCAGTATGCATAGAGTATGTGATAACAGTTAGTTAATTAATTTTGATATCAACCATACATAATGCTATTAACAGGCACTACTTTTAAAAGGAAGACAAATACTTAATAATGCTAGTTATTTACTTTTTAAGCCAAATCCATAAGTCTTAAAAGCTTCTCTACTGTTTACAAAAGTATTCAGTTCACCAAAAAAATATAATTCAAAAGTCCAAATTTTCAATTAATCTGAGGGCCTAGTTACGTCAATCAAAATCAGTTTTTGAGGAGAAAGAATAGCGGAGAAATAATTCTGGACAAACATCTGAACAGTATCAGTGAACACTCATCTAAATTGGATGACCACTGTTATAACAACACAGGGACATAATATGTTAGGGCATAGCTTAGGTCAATGAATTTTAAAGGTCTACAGCATATTACAATCACCCAAAAATTGATATACTGTACAAGGCTTTACAAAGATTGTTATGCCAATCATAATTTAGTTTGAAAATAGCAACAAAATGAAGAGTGACTGAGTGTGTTTATTCAACATTTTTACTAAAAAAGTAAAAATACTCAACTTAATTAACAAAACATAATAAATATGATAGGGAAGAGCTCAGGCCTGATAAAGCAGGAATGCACTCATTGATATGATCGAGTTTAACAAAGCTAAAAATAAAGCATAGCTCTTATCTCTTCACAAGAGGTTGAGGAAATATTTACATAAGACTGAATTTATATTTAGGCAAACCTAAACACATTACTTGAAAATAGCTGACCTGCATGTACACTATGCAAATTGTATGGTTGTCATGCAAACAGACCAATGATAAATAACATTGCAGTAGCTAGCTGGGCATAATTGGGATGAAGTGGACTGCCAAGTGCCAACCCATCAAACAAGTAAAGACAAGATTTTCCTTGACCTTAGAGAATGAAATTCTAATAGAAGTAGGTAAAACACTTTGGATTAAAAAAAATTAATATATATCATCCACAGTCCTCCAGATAATTATTTCTGGTATATGATATGTGGTGAAAATATTTTACTGTTTTTGGCTTAAATTTAGCCACTGAACAAACATCAACAGCAATTCACTATAGCGTTGATCAAAACAAACAACTTTCTCAATTCTTCAAAATTTCTAGAGGGCCTTTTTCAACCAAATTGTATGATGACTTCAGCTAGACATACCAGACCATATAAAGCAGATGTGGATGTATAAAAACATGTTTTTCTGTGTTTTAATTTTGACTGTCAGATGCCAGGAAATTACATATAACAGTGTTTAATTTAATTTTTTTTAAGGAGAGGGCCCTCAGACCCCTCACCGGGCTTTGTGCCTTCGTCCCTGGCATGTTCAGTTTTGCCATCACAACCCCCACCCCCACTTTGCGGGAACCCTGCGTTCTTCAGCATGTTACGCCTCCCCCACCTCCCAAAAGGCGATACATGTCGTGTGCCGCTACGACCGCTGTAGCAAGACTCGAGCAAAAACTA
>JAODAF010154648.1:0-10207 GCA_027574765.1 Molpadia intermedia | reverse complement strand
TTTACACTGTGGCTTCTGGTGTTATTACGATACTCTTTTCTCTACATATATAATGAAGTTACACTAACTTCAGTGTACAACATAAGTCATATGGAGGTACTGTTTTAATTTACATATCATTGTAACTTCTATATTGTTTAAATAATGTATACTGTTTATTTTAAGGTTGATCTACCCAACCTACAATCGATTACCCATGTCGGTGTGACAGGAAGAATGGACAGAAACCTCGCTTTTCCCCGACATACTACCCAACCTCATTGTTCATCACATCTACCCAACACAATAGACACCACTGCACATGACGGCTCTTTACAGGTAATAATATTTGACAAGAAGCATCAACAATGGGTCACGAAAATGTATTTAAAAGGAGCGTTCGTATTGTAAAGTCATATTGTTATTGTTTAGGTATCTCAACCAAAGTTTTTTGCAGAACTACACACTATTGTAAATTGTTAATTTTGAGTTGGCTAATTGCATGAGTAGGACGATAGTCTGACGTTTATAGTTCCCATTGTACAATGAAGTTCACGTGTTCCATGGAAACCAATATCAATCAAGAGTTTTTACACCGGCGGGTGCGTACCGTACTGTTCACTGTATGATTCAACATTTTCACTAGTTGAGTCCAGAATTGCCATATATATTTGCAAGTGGACCCATTAGGTTAGCATTGAATGACATTCATGTATAATATTCTCCCATATGTCATAATGTGGCGTTGTAGTCGAATACGTAATTCTGAGTACGAATACCTTGCTCCGAGTACGAGTATAACAGCGGGTACTTACAATGTTTCAGTTCGAGCACGAGTACTTGGCTTGTGCATGAGCAGGAGTATTTGATCTGAGTACGAGTACGAATACGAGTAGGCCTACAAACATCCATAATGAGTACATGTTTGGACGCATTTGATAGTTGGTACATTCGCTTGGTATATATTTCTGTATATTTACTATGATGTAATTCCACCGCGGTAATTCGGTTTCGATGCCTAAAGCAAACTAAATTACAAACAAGTGTGATTGTATGAGTATTTGTATGTATATATGTACATACGCGATGCTTGTGGAGCTGCGATGCCATATATGGTATACATATGTATCATAAATAATACATCGGTATTTATATAAGGTTTATATATGGTTTTAAAACTGTCAAAACACAGTATGATTCTCTTGAATATGTAGCTATAACCTAGCAATTTGGAAGCGATAAACAATATAAAACTGGTAAATATTGCAATCCTGTTGATTTAGAGAAGTGAAATTCTATGTCTAGCTGATTATACATCATCATACATCATCGAAACTATTTTATTAAATATCCATTGTTTAGCAAACATATTGGCACTTCTACATTATGAGTATTACAATGCATGGTATACCCACAAATGAACGTGTGCTCCATAACCAAACGAAACTAAACTTCTAACCTAAATGACTTGCCTAATACACAATAATTGCACATACACAATAATAATGTGCATTTTCATAAAACCGGTTAACGATATATATATATACACATTATGTCAGATCGTCGTTACCAACCATATGTTTTATCAAACTATGCATTCCCAATATTTATTAGTCAATGTATATGTTTTAACAGTTTAATATTTTTTTTATTTTGTTACTGTCTTTTTCTTAGAGTGGTCAGTCATCCTCACAATCATTGGGCCTTACCATTGCAAATAGGGAAGCATCTATAACCATCGATGATCAGTTTACTAGCGTTTTGTGTCTTGATCAACAGAGGTCACTGATACCACATGTTCATAAAACTAGCCCGTTGGACTACACTGTGGAGGATAATACTATTCAGGTATTACCGTACTACGATAAGAACTCAGTTATGTTTTTTTTATCTAAACAAATAATTTATAAATACCAATGTATACTTGTTACGGATAGATGGAATATATAACTCGGCATGCCGAAATGCGACATTTATGAAACACTGCATCCCTAGTATCCCTGGTATGCACATTTGGCTGTAAATTATAGAAATTTGTTATTTACAAGGACAAGGTTAAAACCTATTTGATAACAATGTTTTAAAGGATTGCCTGCACATTTCTCTATGGGTAATTGTTGTTGTATAAAGCAACATCAGTACAGATCATGTAGGTTTTGGTTTTCTGTTTGCCAAATTACGAAAATCATATTAAAGTAATTTGTTTGGAAAGCTGGTCAAAAAGTATAATCATGTAATGTGAGATATTACACGTTTCCTTAAGGTCCCTTTGTAAATTAATATATTATTCAACCCACCGATAATATATGAGGAATACCTACATGTAGTCTACTACAAAAAACAATAATATATGTATTTCATTTGTAGGAGTTGTCTAAAAAAATACTTAAAGAATGGCGAGACATTGGGAGAGAACTGAGCATTTCAGAGGAAGAAATATATAACTTAGAAGCTACATATCATATAAGCCACAAGGAAATAGTTTTGCAAATGTTATCTCATTGGAAGAGGAAAGAAGGCAGACACGCGACTTTCCGGGTATTGGCTAATGCGTTGAATAATGCTGGTCGGGCTGACTTGCAGGAATATGTGAAGCAGGGTAAGCATGTATAAGATGTGAATTCGAAAGACTACTTATAATGACATTTAAATGAGCTATTTCTTTTCTTCATTTACAGATGGATTTTGTATAAGTTTTTTTTTAAGAAAGTTCAGGGGACCATTGTTGGGGGACATTAAATTTTAACATGGAGCAATTAATGATATTTTATTGTTTAATTTTTAATTTTTGTATTTATTAACTTAGAGACAAACTGCATATTCTCGAGTAAGACATAAGGATAAGTCGACCAACACCCAGTCATTCTATTCTGGTATCTTGTTTGTTTTGTTAAATTATCACCAAAATGTGTGTGTGTGTGGATGCCTGTGGCCGTGTTTGTTTATATCAGTCTGATGACCAGGTCCCTGGAAGGAACTACAATAGGAACAATAGGTATATTTGTTTATATAGTTGTTACACAACCGTCTGCGTCGAGTTCGGAGATAGGTTGGGATATGCGATGACTAGCTATAAGAACAAGATTACAACAAGACAAGAAGAGAGAACAGGGATATTACAAATAAGCTCAATGATATTCTGAATAGTATATGTACACGCTCGGATTACCGTCATTACACCTCATCAAAGTATACTGCGAGTATTGGCTTCCGACAGCTACCCCGGCGTCAGTACACTGGAACTAAATTGGCTTTCAGTAGGCTAACTTTCCGTTGGCTGATCGTAAGTAGACTGACCCTCAATATAGACTATATATAGTCTTTCAGTACGCTGAATCTCATGGCACTGAACTTCAGTAGACTGACCCTCAGTAGACTGACCTGAATCTCCAGTATTACTTCCTTCAGTCAACTGACCTTCAGTAGGCTTTCCTTCAGTCGGCTGACATTCAGTAGGTTGATTCTTCCCTTGATGTCGGTATCCTTTGCAGTTGAATAAATTGATACGCCGCTTTACTGCAAGGCCTGGATACGGAGCGCCATCTGTTTCAAAATCAACCAAGTTGATATCGCTATGTCCAAAATAGAATCGATATGTTCAAAATGATATCGACATGTTCAAAATGATAGCGACATGTTCAAAAAGATAGCGACATGTTCAAAAAGATATCGATATGTTCAAAGTGATATTGACATGTCCAAACTGAAATCACTATGAGCTGGTTTTTGTTACATAGTTATGGGTATATATGAGTTTATTGTCAAGGTTAAGAGTTCAAATACAATAAAAAAATCAACGGGGTCATCGGACTGTATGAAAAACCTCGTTGTGCTCGTGTGTGATCATTTACCGACTTGGTAGCTCAGCGGTTAGATTATCCGCTTTCCAGCCAGGTTTGACTCCTGGCCGAGTCATACCAAAGACTTGGATAATGGAACATAATTGTTTGATAATTGCATACATAGTCCCCGAGTCTTGAGAACAAGTCTCGGTATGAACCATTCTGTACGGAATATTATTCAGCGCTATACTGAGCATCGGGAACGTGGATATTGGCGCTCTATAAATGTGAATATTATTATTTAGAACGCACCGACAATTTTCACATTTCAGGGGGTACTCAAGAGCAGCGCTGTGGCTCCGTAATTAAATGTGGACACCACGGCTAATATAACGCTAGTGTTAGGACGCATAAATATGTATTAAATGTGAAGCCTTTAAAACAAACGCGACTAAAGTCCAATTCGTTTTTGCTTATAGCTAATTGTTTGTTTCTGTGAATATGCTAACTGACTCGAAGATTTCCCCGAAAATGTCACCAAAGGATGGAGTGAAAATTTAAAGCGTCAACATAATGGTATATGATAATAATATAAGATAATAAAGTTTCAGTAAAAAACGCGTTCTTTGATACTCGTCAATTGTTTAATTTTGTGAACTGACTCGGATGTAGCACCCCATGGCTACAACATGGTTAAGGGTACAGAGGCAAATTTCCAGAAAAAATATATATCCTGTATATCTCATTCAGTTATTATACAATGACATGTTGGCTATTTCACAACATTATTCGACGCGAATGTAATTGGATTGTTTGACAATTATATTATATAATTGTATATATCTGAATATAGAAGCATATATATAAAGATAATATACACTATTGTTTTATCAATATGTCGAGGACACTAATAAAACGTTGGTTTACAGAGCGATGAGGAGAGAAGAAAATAAAAGACAGATAATGCGCGCGAAAAATGTGTATATAGAAGTAAAATATATTTTATTCCGCTTTACAATGTGATCCTAGATATTTGATCTGCTTTACAATCATACCAAAATTATGTCAAAAATTCGATGGGGTCTCCTCCCCATGCCGGTCACCTGCCGGTCACCTTCTATTAGTTAAGTTATGTAACAATACATCTACCGCTGAATAGATTTAACACTGGTTTTGTTATAGTTGCCAAGGATTGACATTGTGCAATATACATAATACATTACATTTCCGTTCTCGTCTTTCGTTTAGTGCCCAACGTTACAGGAGGATTGAAAAGGAAACGTGATCAATCAACAATCTAGAACGTTCCATACTGACGATAAAACTTGTTGGTTATTTTACAGGTATGTGTTATGCATTTGGTGTCTAGTCCAATTCATACCGGAATTACCAAGGACAAGGACCAGAGAAATTTAGCAATTCATTTCTTTTCATCGACATATATGATTTTGATTTTTCGTGTATGGTGTACAAAACCTTCATTTGTTATTACCTGACAATGATCACTGGTCAAATAAGCTGCGTGTGATGGGTAGTTTGAGCAGCTCTGTAACCGTCTGTTAATTCCTCTGTCTAAACTCTTTAATATTAATTGTGGAAAGGAGAAAAGTGATGACAATAATGTTTTCAATCTCTAAACACCTTTTAGAGTGTACATATGCCGTTAGATTGATAGCAAATATTGTACTTTGGCTTTTTCAACTCAATATCGATACATTATAAGCATAATAAAATTTAAAATATAACATATTTGCTGTACTGTATTGCTGAATAATTTTTTGAAATGGTTAGATAGAAAGTGAAAATGTCCAGCATAATTCAATGATTATAAAACGTATCTACATCACAAAGTATATTAGAATAAAACCTATTAAGCATGATAATTAACTCACCACCCCAGAATTTGAATTTGAAGGCATTTAACAGATTCTGTTTTGGTTTATCCAGTTGTCATATATATGTAAAGGTTTGTCCAGTCACCTAAAGTTAGTCATGGTATTGGGTAATGTTTTGCAAAAGTTTTTTTTTTTTCACGGACATATTGGATCCACATAGGTTTCATTACACAACATGTGTCCGTAAATTGCATAGACAATGTTGCCAAACTTTGTGGCTCATAGAGATTATGCAGTTTTCTAATATAATTAGCATTTTGATTTCATATTGTTTAACGCGGACTGCATTTATAATAAATTTTACTGCACTGATGAGCAACAATTGTGCTTTTTAATGTATGACACTCCGCAAACTTCGTTTGCTCAAGGTTGGACGTCAATATGAACTCCTACAAGAATTAAAAAGTATATTATTATTAATGTATTTATATATATATATTATAACTAATATTTATTTTATGTACGGCTGAATGTTAAGTCATACACCATGATTGTACATAATATTTGTTTGTATAACATCATGCAACATGTTTTTTATTAAGACAATATTTTCAACATCGATTTATATCGAATGTAATTTGATATAAACCGTGGGAGCTGGATAGTGGAAATACAGTAATGTTTTCTACAATACATAAAAATATCAAGAAGTACGTTATCAATCAACATTTCCATCAAATATTCTAAAACAATTTTAGATTATATATTGAATGAAATCTTCTTCCCACTCAACAATGTTTGTAACATTCTAATTTATCGACAGATCAATTCACGACATCATTTCACATCAATTTAATTAATGTATGTATAATATACACACAGGCTATTACTACCAGATACATTGATGTGTATGATATTATTGTCTGCACGGAGACGGTAACATATCTTAATCGTATTTAATGACTTTCGTCCAACCAATTACCTGTACATAGTGGTAATTGTAAGTGATCAATTATTGACTGAACGGCCGAAGTCATCATGGGGGTGTTATGACTAGAAGCAACTATAAAGATATGTAAAGGTTTGTCCAGTCACCTGAAGTTAGTCATGGTATTGGGTATTGTTTTGCAAAAGTTAATCTTTCTCACGGACATATTGGATCCACATAGGTTTCATTACACAACATGTGTCCGTAAATTGCATAGACAATGTTGCCAAACCTTGTGGCTCATAGAGATTATGCAGTTTCCTAATATAATTAGCATTTTGATTTCATATTGTTTAACGCGGACTGCATTTATAATTATGTGAAATAAATTTTACTGCACTCATGAGCAACAATTGTGCTTTCTAATGTATGACAAACTTAAATATGTTGAATGCTGAACAATTCGAGATATGACCCAGTTCAAGGCTGGACGTCAATATGAACTAGTATTATTATAGTATTTATATATATTATAACTAATATTTATTTTATGTACGGCTGAATGTTAAGTCATACACCATGATTGTACAGAATATTTGTTTGTATAACATCATGCAACATTTATTTTATTAAGACAATATTTTCAACATCGATTTATATCGAATGTAATTTGATATAAACCATGGGAGTTGGATAGTCGAAATACATGTTTTCTAGTACGTTATCAATCAACATTTCCATCAAACATTCTAAAACAATTTAAGATTATATATTGAATAAAATCTTCTTCCCACTCAACAATGTTTGTAACATTCTAATTATCGACAGATCAATTCACGACACCATTTCACATCAATTTAATTAAAGTATGTGTGATAGACACACAGGCTATTGCTACCAGATACATTGATGTGTATAATATTATTGTCCGCACGGAGACGGTAGCACATCTTAGTCGTATATAAAGACATGCGTCCAACCAATTACTTGTACATACTGGTCGTCTTGGTAATTGTAATTGACCAATTATTGACTGAACGACCGAAATCATAATTCGAGAGAAAGCTATACTCTTTGGCTTTTAATGCAACGACATCATCATGGGCGTGTTACGACTAGAAGCAACTATAAAGATATGGTTTGCCTTTATGTGAATATATCTAACAACTGTAACCCATATTTGCATGCTTTGTTGGCGTAATATAAATGAATTTGCATCATCTAAATAGGTCAATCAGTGTAGGAAGAGTTCGTGACACTAATGTTCCATTGAAGGAACACACATGACCTCTGACCTCTGTCTTCAGTAACACATTATCCATACCAAAGGCCAGTTCTCAGTAAACATCAACATTATGAATGGCGCTACCGCCAACAATATATATCTAGACATCATAAAACATCTACCAAACAATTAAACTTCATTGGTCAAGGGCTTTAGTAGGAATTCGCGAGACACATTTGACATAAAGAAAAACATAATGACCGAACGGTTTTACCTCGTAACATCTGACTTGGATTCACAACCCAACGTGGCTATGCCAATTCGCAGGAAACATCAACATTACCATTGGAGAGCTCCCGCCAACAACAGAATATGTTTAGTTAATTTTGGTAAAATTGGACAAATATCACATGAATTAATATCTATACATTTAGCCCTGCCACCACCCTAAACTGGCTCATCAGGTCATCATGTCTTAAAAATGCCGAATGTATGATACGGTTTCCGATGAAAGAATCATGTAATATTCTCCAGTTATCTATCGTTAGCACTTGTCCTGGATTCAGTTGAAACAGTTTTCCACTGCAAATATTTCCTTGGCAAGAGCTTGATAAGCTTTGTAGAAGTCCACCCGTCTATGGAATGGACGTATATCTGCAAAACCAGATCTTTCCCTGGCATTGAATCTGTAAATAAACACAACACCCAACCATAAATTCGTAGTGACTTCGATTTCAAGCAGTTGATTTCTAATAACATGTTTGATTCAAGATTTCATTCATAATATTGCAACTTTTTACCCAATATTATATGCTGAGATGGCAACTTTATTACATGAGGCATTCTACCGCTTTAATTTGGTCGCAGGAAAAATGACAGGAGCAGAATGTCGAATATCCCTTACGTCATCAACGAAGCTTTGAGTTAACATTACCTCACATAGAGTATTGAAAAACCTCACATAGTTCTGGCGAAGTTTTTTGACAGCAAAGAACCCATTTGTTAAGATGGACGCTCCGCCTTCTGTACTTTTTGTGGATATGTGAATCAATATTCCTCTGTAAGAAGAAAAGTGTTATAATCAAGGTTTGTATATAAACGAATTCAGGACTATTTTCGGATAGAAGATAAGTTTTCAGTTATAAACTGTGATTGCAGTGATTGCATAGAAAAGCAATTTATCGCATTCTTGGGCTTGGGAGATATATGGAAAGCTATTCATGGAAAGAAGTAGCTATTGTGTTGGTCTGGGACACCTCATTCCTGCAGAAACTGACCAATCAGAGACTGCGAGGTGTCTTTGTCTAAGAGTCAATTAAGGTGTGGCTGTCCTGCTGTTAGATTGTTTGATTTTAGCATGGGTTGAGTGTAGATTAGTCATTCTCTGTTTCCTCCTTTTTCTGTGCACGTTATTTCGATTTACCAAGCTATGGTGTATTGATTAGGTAGTTTATTAATATTAATGACGGGTTTTTATTAATTTACAGATGGAAACTTGCATGCCATTTTTCCTGTCTTCTTTAATTATTTCTGGCTGAACACATCGTACCAACCGGTGAAACCAGAGCTTTCCACACAAAAATAGGGCTCTCTGGACTATCAGAATACAAGACAAGACTTAAATTCATATCAATATGTTAAACAAGTGTTTGGCTTAAGTTAACATACCTAACTGGTTGGTGATGGTATGTTGTGTCTGTATGAAATGGAAAACAGTAACGAGTCCAGCCCAAATCCAGAAATTTATAGGTTGGTTCTATGGTCGATACCCCATGGCCGTAAAACGTAGACTGCATTCCCATACCAACAAGTTGTGCCACCTCCTACAAACAACGATAAAAATGGAAAACACAACATTTAAGTCTACCAAGAATTTAGTGGTGTAGTTATCGAGGGTGACGTAACGACATACACTGCAAACAGAAGTTAGTCAGGCACTGCTAAATTCTAGTCACATTGACTAGTTTTAAAAGGTCATCACTGTGTTGGTGCGTATGGCCAGCTTGTTGAGTCATTCGTACTACAAAATACTAGTCATGTCAATCTCATACAGCTACACACATTGGTCACGAGCTATAAACACCTAGGACTGACTAAAAACACTTGGTCATTTCTCTGTTTTGCATATAATGCATAACCTTTGACATGCACGTCATCGATATTTTGAGCGGGAAAAATCATAAAGCACACTGACTAACTGATCATTTGCATCTTCGACGCCAGAAAAGTGTCTTGTCATCATTTCGGTAAGTGCATAAGACAATATTAGATATAAAAAGAAGGTCTACTTGACACAACTGTTGAAATAAGACCTAACCTAGGGGCCTAGTCGGGTCATGTATCGGCGGTGGCTAGCCTAGGTTACATAGTATGGCAGTAGGCCTAGGCCTAACATTACAGTTAACGTTAGGCTAGTGTTTAATTGAACTTATACTAGGCATGTAGCTTAACGTTAGGC
>JAODAF010154537.1:0-10207 GCA_027574765.1 Molpadia intermedia | reverse complement strand
ACAAAAGTTCATCCGAATTCCTCCTGACAGTTTTTATATATACCAGAATTTACGCAGAAATGTGTTTTTACATAACCAAATGCATGCAGGGTCTTTTCAATTGGGGGAGGGGGAGAAAATGTCTTGCTTTAATTTTCATTGTCCCAAATTTTACTTGGCTATGCGGGTCTCCTGTAAAACATGACGGTGTAGGCCTAAGCGTAGTGCTCATTTTGAGATGTACAGAAGTAATTGTTTGCATACACTACAATATAGTAGAAAGAAAGAAAAAAGTCCTGAAAAATACATAGGCTTATAAACGAGTGGACGCGTGCCCAAAAAATATTAGTCGGGCAACAGATTCGTTTATCAGCGACAGATTCGGGGAAACATTCGATTTTAATTCCATTCTCCAGGTCTACAAGGTTGAATGTTATATCTCATCGTTAATATAGAAGTAATGTTATTGATTTATTTAAAATAAATGTATATTACTCAATGGATCTGCCCCAAAAAATAATAATATCGGTCAGATAGAATTTACTATAAAAATTGCAAAATAAGCACCTAATTATTCAAACTATTCTCAAAGGGGGACACCCCTCCTCTTAAGCTCCTCCCCAGGACGACATTCAAATTCCTATCAGATGGGAAAACAGCAGGCAGCTTGCGCATTGGAATCATAATAACACACCCATGGATCAAAATATGATCACTGCTCAACGCATACGAAAAAATACGCAGTGTTGTGTCTTGTCAGAAACAATGTCTGGTAGCACCTTAAATCGCTATAAGGAATGCCAAAAGCGACACATATGAAAACATCGTTTTGGACAATGAATGAAAAAGTATGGAATGAGAAATTAGTCAAAATTCTACTCAACTTAATCAATATATGTCAGATTTTCGGGCAAGCTTAGAAAGGAAGTCTAATTATCTGAGGCTGATTTTTTTTTTTGGTAGAACTAATGATTCTCCTCAAACTAGGGTACTGCACTTTTTTGGCAGTGCCCGAATTTCCACAGATTTTTTTTGTTTGGGGGCTGCAGCCTATATCATGCTGGAAACAGTCTTGATCTGTATAAAATTACATATTCACTCTTGTTCACTCTTTATTGATATATAAAACAATAATATATAGCGGAGAAGCGCTCTCATATGGGCCGATGGTGTAGAAGACGATCCAATATAGGTTACAATAAATAACATCACATTAATGGCCTATAGGTACGTTATCACGTTAGGTAGCAATTAACCGTCGGTTGTGGTAAACTATGTCGGGATTGACTTTCTATGATATTTGGTATCCAACTGTTTAAACTGCCATTCAAAGATGGAGTAAACGTACATATATTCATTGGTTGTAAAACTACATATATATTGAAGATCTTAGCAGGCATGTAGCATTTATTAATATTTTTCGGGGAGGTCACAGTCGTAGACACAGTCGTATATGTTGGGTGACCAAAACAAATTTGCGCACTAGATTCACATGTACGACTCATTGTTGGGGCGTACGAACAACCCCCCGACCCCGCTCGCGGCTATGACCATAGATTTTTGATGATGTTCATTCAGTTTAAATTGAGCATAACGTTTGCTTCGATTCTTTAATACCACTTCAAGTCACAAGTGCGTGGATGATAGACATGAATCGGTTTAATTGCAACAGGGCGATTGGCGAAGCTATTGAGCGAACCATTCGTGGTCCCTGAACGCAGTGATATGAGGGTATGGACATTCACAACATATCCTCTCCCGGCATCCAACTTCCAAGCTCAGGAAACATTCTTATAGCTTAAAGAGGATTTCGAAACCCGCGTTCATGTGATGAATGTGAGTGCGTAACCAAGATCACGGAAGGCAATGACAAACACATAATTTAGAGCGCGTTATATAGGTACCCAAAGAAAAATTCAAAATTATACAATATTAACTATGTTTAATTAATGAACACAGTGTATATGTCATTATTATGTGGTTATTGATATATGTTAATTGCTTTAAAGTGTAAAATAAATACCAGAGGCAAATAGAAGGCAGCGAAGTCTGTTGCAATAATTATATCATCTAAGGCATGTCTCCAGTGAGGGACCTGCACGCTACAATCAAAGGATCCCTGTGTGAATGGACTTTTTATACATGCATGTTTACACCCTCCCATTTTGACCTGAGTTCACCGGAAGTTGGGTAACATGATTTTAGTAATCTTTACTCAATTTCGGTGGTAAGTTTGAACTGTTAGAGCATGGGATGGTAGTTGGCCGTGCTCCGGTTTGTAATCACAACGTCCAGGGATCGAATCTTGGCATCCCGTGTGTCAGTGGTGATGAATGTGTTTGGGGTTATTTGGTTCTCAATGGAGTCTATTTTAGGGTTTTCTGTGGCTGATTCGAAATAGACTCATCCATCCTGGCTGGGAAGTTACGTGGGAGACACGTGCATATGGTAAACAAGCGACGGTCCGGGGAGCAGGGTGGTATACACACCTGCCTCGGAATCCTCCGAACATTGGTCAAAAAAAGAAGGCTTGTAAAGCTGGTGTTCATCCATGAGTAAAACGAAAACGGCTGAATATCAGGTTCTTAATCCGGATGTAATCAGATTATGAGGTTTGTGCTGTTTAGGCGCATTTGGTGGACGCTAACCATGTCCTCTCATATATGGCAAATGTTAACGTGTGTGGGATTTTCGCATAGATTAAAATCATAATAATAAATTATAATTAGCAGATTAGCACATATAAATAAATCCCCCCTCAGCGAAAAACTGTCGACCCAACAGGAACTCGAACCAGGACCACCTACTTTTTTATTTATCTGAGACCTCAACGTCTGAACCCATCGTGAGAACAACGACTGAGAACAACGATGCTTGCCACTTTAAGTGAGATAACTTCCGTGTCACCATGCAGCGCACATCATTTCAGCGACGGCTTACCGTAGGGATGCGCAATATAGTTTGGGATGGGTCTTCGGAGGGTCTACAGGGTCAACTAGCTTCGTTTTTTAAATCTAATTTCGTTGTTTTTGACAGAAACCCTCATGAGAGGGCCAGCGCATCGTTTCAATGGAATGTCGTATTGCTTTAAATAACCATCTCGTCTTCGGTATATTGCTAAACAGTGACACGCATGTATTGAGACAACCCTAGGGAGAGCTCGAGACTGATTAGTGACTTCTGTAGGTGACATTTACTACATAATTTCCATTTCTGCCCTCTTTATATCTTAAAACAGCTGCTTTGCATTTTCTTTTCTTGTTAATTCTTTCTCTTTTCTTTCACGACATCCAGATAAAATTGGGTTTACAGTTAAGGAGCGGGCGAATTTCGATAATATCGTATTGGTTTAAAAAAAAAAATACGAGAATGGAGACTGGAAAGACGGTGATAAACTAGCATTGTATGCCGATTGTCCAGACGAAATTTAATCGAATTCTACCAAAGAGAAATTAAAGCCGAAGTGAAAATGGCAAGGCCACCCGTCGCTCAAAGTGAGCGTAAGATGAACAAACATAAGGAAACTGTTAAAAAGACCAAATAAGTGTTTCCATGTTTACTTTTACTGTAAATTTTATGAGATTGTAAGGCGAAGTTTATGTGTCGGTATCTTTTGTGATACGTTTGAACTTTTCTCCAAAACAAGAAAAAGTGGTACTTTGTGTTAGTAATGAAAAATAAGAAAGTAAACTAATTCGCTTTATTGCAAAAGTTGAAAACATGAAAGACAAAGAGCATGTGTTTGTGACTGTTTTGTAGTTGCCATGGTTCCGAGATCAAAGGCCATTTTATTTAGCGATGGACCTTTGCATAAAGGTTTAAACATATGCTCACAAATAATATCATTTTAGCACATCCCTGGTGCTAGTACATCCCTGAATCAAAATGGTAGCCTTATATAATGTGAAGTATTCATTTAAAATTATTCATATTAATTCAATCGATAGGTGAGTTATGATTGTAAGTGATATATAGACATGTTTCTTATTGATCTGTTTTAAATATTACACGTTCAACATTGATAGTGTTCTTACCACTAAGGAAATGAAAAATTATATAACACTTTAATTTTGCTTGGAGGCGTGCAGTAAATTAGACACGTGCGTGTCAGTATCTAGCCAATATCATGTGCGGTAAACTTTCACATGTAAATAAGTTTCGATTCTATTTAGAAGTTGAATTCTTCATTCTTAAGTCCTATAACAAAAACAATCTTTCCTACGTTTAACAGAAATAAATAAAAGCTGATATATTTTTCGTTGTAAAAAAATAAAGCTTTCAGAATATTTTTACATATGTAATCAAAATGATTCATATTATATTTCTATAAATATTGAATAAAAGAGATAGAAAAAAGCCGGTGCGGTTAATTTAACCGAACGCGAGCTTTGCACGCCGTATGACATTTTATGTTACGGGTATATCACGATCATGTGGAGATATACTCTATGAAATGTTAATAACCAAGGAACGGCATGCCATCTTTAACATGAAAATGTCTGCAAGTCGCCATAATTACCCTTGTAATTATAATTGATACCACATAGAATTAGATCGATATATCGAGTAGGTTATGTTAAACCAGTTGTTTTGGACTCTCTGTTAGTACGGTATGTTAATATGTTAAGATACTATAAGCTCAGAATGACTTCGGTCACCTGGTCACTATAAATTATATAGTTATGTATCACTTTTCTACAACACACACACATCTGGAAAGAAACGGGTGATGCAAATCTGGCTGCGAATTCAGAATATTATAATTCAGAATCACAAATATTTCTTTCTTCAAAACCTTACTGGTATTTTTTTTTCTCGCTATATATAAGTTTTTGACAAATATAAAAAAGAATATCGCTTTTTGTGATATCTTCATTACTTTGAAAAATTGTCTAACTTTTTGAAGCTCAAATCCTCGTATTTGGCCTCAAACCACAACTGTATTTATGAATCATTGGCAATGCCCATATTACTCAGTGGGTTTTCCCCGAATGACGTGACGTAATGCTTTGTTTGCGGTTCTGTAATGGAGAGTAAACCCGAATATTTAGTTAAAAGTAACCACCCGGGTCTAGTTGGATCCTCCTTTTATTTCAAGTTCGGTTTTCGAAACTGATGATCAGATCAAACTGATTACATTTTATTTTAATTTGCTTGAGGACATATTGTGTAGACCAACTTCATTCATTAATAAGAAACATTAAGTTGCCGCAATTGATCCTTTTGGCAAAAGGGGTAGGTTTATTTTCAAGGGACCATTTGGGACCCGCCCAGGTTATTGCCATGAATAATATGATAATATATATTAGATTGTAATCTACCCAGCGTGATGTTGATAATAGTCCTGGTTTTAGTCTAGACGCTTTTAAGCTATTTTAATATAAACTTATATCATGTTCATAGATATTTAAAAATCTAGCTTGAAAAAAGTTTGAAGCGCCAAATGTATTTATATTTAATAAATATATATACAGCCAAGTCAATTTCCGACGAAACCATTACCATTTACCATTTTGACATAAAAATTAACTTTTGTAATAGCTGAGTGGTGTCAATTGTTATTAAATGAACAATAGATAGGTCCACCCAACCACAGTATTCCGTTTACAAATACTTTAAGGTTATCATTTTCCATGTTTATATTAATTTCTCGGTTATTTTCTATCAGTAAACTTTTTTTTATTGTTATTTTTTCTTTTTCTTTAAATATGATTTTTTTTTTAATGTTCATCGCTGTTCAAAATGTTCAATGCTCTTGATTCCGTCTCCTTCATCAACAATCGTTAAAATGACAGTTGAATCATGGAAGTCAATGTAGTATGGTTGAATTAGGTCCAAGCGTTATACCTAGAAAATAGGGCGAGCATGTGTGTAAACATTATCAAAACCAGTCAACCAGTCAACATTTTACCTAACCTAGAATTTAACCATTGTTTAGATCAATTCATAATATTTTAAACGTTCGCAGATGTAAGTCATTTTGAAATATTAAGACCACATTCTATCACAGATTCCGGGAAATTTCCTTAATTTTTTCTATTATCATAACGTTTAATTAATTTTTTTAAACTTGCAACAAGTCTTCACGAGAAAGGCTTGTGTAGAGATTGCTATCTAAGGTTGTGTATATGAACTGTGTCTCCATCCTTTAGTAGTATACGTTAAAAAGGCCCTGGCTCATGCCGTATGTATCGTGATAATCATAATGTAATCTAGTACACGACAAAGGTTTATTAGTTACGGAAGAACACATCAGTTTTTACAGTAATTATAGAATTGATTGGTTTGTAGGGCCTTTGACTAAAGATATAGACTAAAGTATATTGTGTTTATTTCGAGTATACCGGCAATACCGTATAATTCAATAATATAGGCTTATAACGGAATACGGTGCAAAATCCCAAACGTAATCGGTTAATGAGTTTGAAGACAAACTTTGGATTAATTAAAATATATCAACAATATGTGTATAGATAATCTAATCTAGAAGCTATATGACATATTCTAGCCTATAGTATAAAGTTCAAAATCGCATCACGTTAAATAATCTATGTGATACACTGTATAAATATCTTCAATTAAGCAGCTTGTATAAGACTAGACTTACGATACTGTTTCTCTGAATTAGAAAAACAAAATAAATTTAATTCTGAGGAGTGACAAAGAGCCCAGTCCCACACAAAGGTCACTTTGTCGCCATGTCGGTCCCTATTACCAGCAATAATGAATTACCGCAAAAATACAAGGACTCTGACAATAGTAAAATTGAAAGCTTTTGAGTTATGAAAATAAAAATCGACTTTTAAACTAAAATTAACACGGTGTTTTACAAAAGATAATTAGATGTTGGTCATTGCGAAGTAAGTATGATATTTACACTTTCAATTCGCAAAGTATAAAATGGTATTTGGTATGACTGATACATAGGCCTATCCTTGTAAACAAACGGCACATGAAAGATTAACGCATCCTATAGCGTATGTCTATTTAAAAAAATTAAGGTAGTTATGAAGTTTAATCAACATTTGAATTAAAAATAAATACGGTGTTTTACAAATGATACTTAGTATGTTGGTCATTATGTCGAAGTAAGTATGTTATATACACTTTCAACGCGCAAATTATAAAATGGAATTTAGTATGTCTGATATATTTCGTAGTAAAACAACCATTGATCAGAAAGCATGGTCATATATTAGTAGAAGACGTTGTATTACTTCGACGACCACGTTTCTAATCAAACTAACATATTGATAATTTAATAATAGATATGTAGACATACAGTATAAATCAACATTGCGGCATCAAAGCGAGCGTGCAAAGGGACACTATACGGTACATGTTTACTGTTTGTTAATAGTGATATTAATTTACTTATAGCTGAGATGACATCATATCCTTTTGTCGTTGAATTTAGCTTTATTTACATGAGGTAGCTATCCATCGATAATCGTTTATGTGACAGTGTATTCATGTCGTTAGTCTACATTATAGTCATACATTCAGTAACGCAATGCACCAATAGGTTTCTCTCTATGTTAAAATATGTCTGTTCCAAGTTCTATTGAGAGCCTATATAACGTCCTCGACACGTGCACGTAGGTCTGATATATACACTGTAGTATATCACGTTAATAGTGAAACAACACTTGTAACAGTTAGTGTATGTTAGAGTAAATAATGCTACTTTATTTTATATCTATGATGGTTTTTACCAGTTTATTGTTTACGTCCATGGAGGGTCTCCATTTTGGTTTTATTTTATACGTGTGCACATCGAATTAGTAAAACATTTTATTATATTGACGCTTTGGTGAATAACATTCTTGATGGCAAACACAAGCCAGGTTAACAGTTACAGTATGATATTGATATATTTTAGATATAGTAGTATATAGAATATAAAATTAAAAGTAACAACCTACCGTTCTTTTAGCCCGGCGTCTTCTGCGATTTGATGTGAGGTCTTCGGTATACCCTCATACCGTGACAGTGTGTTGAACAGACCTGTCTGGTAGCCTGCCGCCAGAGAGAGAGTCAAAAAGCCTCCGTTGATCGTCTGCGCTATTCGTTGTCCAAACATCGGTAAAGATTCATTTCCACCTGCTTCCATGCCCGCCATAGCACTTCCTGGAGGACCATGCATGGGTCCGTTGACTGACGGGGGGCCCATACCCGGTGGTCCTGATGGTGAAGTAATACCGCCTGTAGCCATCTTTGGTGGTACTAGTTGTGTGTTGCTTTCCATTTTTCCGACTAAATAAAGCTATATGATACCTTTGACTGCAATTTTAAAAATTTGTTTTACTACCTCGCTCCGTTGGTTTTAGAACTTTACACAAACACTTCTCATTCCATAAAATACCGACAAGCTTCGTGCTTGAACCTTTTATAACACATGCCAAAGTCTGAAGCGGTAGGAGGGGTCTTGAATATGCATTAGATTACGGTCTGATGCATCTTTATAGAGCTAACTTAAATCGGCTTACGTGGTGTGGCGCACACCGATAACCAGGTTCCTTTCATAACTCGTGCACCGGGTTTCAAATCGGCGATAAAAGTATTCAGCCCACGCACTAACGAGTGAAAACCCTGCAATCACCTCCAATTGACTTGGCAGATATATACCGAGTAACCGCAATATTCAAAGAAATAATCAAAAAATAATTTCAGTTCTTCCGCTACGGCTGGCGAAATGAGTTCGCACGAAAAACGTCCGTTTCGAGGTCACACGAATTAATCGGATATTGAACCAAAAAAAATGACGGATCTTTGTCGGCAATAGCTATAGCGGGGTAATTACTGTACGACAATTATTCTGTGCGTAATTTACACCACTGTTTACAGGACAATAAGAATGTGGAAATGAGTTTGAAAAATTGAATGAATTGTATAGTTTAGTGAATTGTTTCATATTATGACAAACAGAGTCAGTATTGTTGTCATTCATTTTAACAAATTTAACCCCGCATTTTCTTGTTGTAAGTGGATCCCAAATCGTATAAGTTTACTTCCGAGTTAAACCGTATTGCATAAGTTTATTCTAGGTTGGTCTACGATTGATAAGGCCAGCGGTGAAGCTCTATTATAGCTCCGCCAATGTTAAAGATATTTATTATCTTTTGGGGTCCTTAGTCACTCTATAACATGTAACATGGAAAAATAACATTTTACGATGGAAACCTGAGGTACAGGAAAACTAAGGCATTACCCCAGCCGAAACGGGTAATAACTGATCAACTTCTCAACCGAGTTATTGATGATTTAACCCTCCCTGCCCGGACTGTTTCAGTCGATGGAGGAGAGCAGAGGACACCAAGGTGTTACAGTGTCCTCGAAACGGAAAGCAGTAGCCTAGGAATTCTAGCAGGCTGATATTCAATTTCATTGATTGCTATAAAGTAACAGCCTACGGATGCCGTGTCGGACCATGCTATTTCTAGATTTCATCCTCAAAACTTCTAGGTACACGGAAGGGTTAACCAAAAATACGAAATAGATGGTACCAGTGTTGCACTGTAGAAATGTCGTCACTGGTATCATCAGTGCAAGTTCAGTGTATTGGTCTGTTGGTTAAGCTATACGCAGTGATGCGGCGTAGGCTGTATAGGGACACTGTCCGAAGCGCAGTCGTCGTATAATATATAAGATGCACGCCATTGTTTGAGATATCATGTCATTATACAAACCACAAACTGCGTCAATACCACTGTCAATATTAGTACATTTATCGTGACACGACACGGCCTACATGCCCAAAAACAAACACTAGAACGAACGGAAGCCAAAATCCAACAACATACCACCCAGAATATAGACACCCGAACTACATCACAACTCAAACAAAATATTCAAGCAACCCATCCCACAATTACAACAAAAGAAAAACTCAAACCTCACAACATCCAAGTTCCCACCCAGTATCAAAACACCAGAACCACAGCACCCCCGGAAAATAGTAAAGCAATCCACTCTACAACTTCAACGAAACAAACCCTATATCTCCCAATACCACACCCAGAATATAGACACCCGAACTACATCACAACGCAAACAAAATATCCAAGCAACCCATCCCACAACACAACAAAAGAAAACTCAAACCTCACAACATCCAAGTTCCCACCCAGTATCAAAACACCAGAACTACAGCACACCCCCCCCCCCCCCCCCCACAACACAAAAGAACACCACACCCCACAACACCAACACAAAACCCAACCACCCC
>JAODAF010154426.1:0-10209 GCA_027574765.1 Molpadia intermedia | reverse complement strand
TCTTGCCTAAAGCTGTGATTTGCATGGGACCATTACAGTTAGCATTGGCACAATGCATTCTAACAAATATTGTCAATGATATAACTTGCATAAAAAGTCAATGGTCACGAGGTCAGAGGTCAAATATACGTCTTCTGTAAACTAAATATACTCCTTCTGTAAACGTGGACTTGCATTGGACCTATTTCTTGAGATACATGCTGCCAACGTTTGTTACAAATGATTTAACATAGCACACATTTTGTATCAACAACGGCGTCAAAAACTCAAGATTATTAAGGGATGTAGATGGATCTGTTGAACACATTCAACCCAGCTCAACAATTTACAAACGTTACGTCAGTGCTTCAGAGAGAAAGTTTGCTCGACCTTCACCTAACATTATACAAGGAAACATCAAGTAAAAAGTAAAATCAATAGATTATTCATATTAAGATGTAGAAAATGTATTATACGATTACCGACACATACATGAAATCTGACCTCTGATACTTGCTACGCTACTACGTATATGTCATTTTGATAAATAATGATAATTATCACATGTATATTTTTATTGAAACATAATGCAGCGTACACATGTCATAAAAACATAAAAATAAATAAGCCTATAGATTAATTACAAAATGGCGGGAAATAGAGCGAATAAACCAAACAGGATTATAATCGAATCTGTTTTTCAATAATGACAATGAAATACTTTGCAATTTATTATACAGTGTTATTATTGGTTGCCGCGTCATGGAGTTATCAAGTCAATAAATACCCATTAATCTTATAGACTTACTTGTCAAACAAAACCCATCTTTACACGCAGCTTTAAACTAAATATGCAGGCAGCAACAATATCCATTAGTAAGCCCTGAACCTCCAAGCCTTTTGTGACATTAATAATGTATTGATTATTTATTAATAACAATTATTCATCGATGTAAATAGTTTAAAAGGCCTTGCTCGAACCCGGTCGACTAAAGTATTTGTCTTGTCAAGGTTCGCCATTGAAATAATTGGCAAAATTCTCAGGCATTCCACCCACTCTAAACGATTGGAGCGCTCCATCACCCCCACGCCAGCAGCCCCTGCTATCACAAGAGCGACCATTCGCGTTTTATATGTATGGACATCGGTTGCAGTTACCAACAACATAAAATAAACGCGCTTCCTGTATACGTATGTGTATATTTAAGTAGCAGGCGGCATATACAACTTTGTAAAACACCGCTGTATTCGTCCTGTAGCTGTTTGAAATATATAACTGATCCAAATGCTCTGTCAATTCCCCCTTCTTACCCCATCTTAGAGTCAACATGCGTGGCCCTTTCTACATCGCTAATTTACCGTATTATTAGGATTCGGAAGAGTATAATGCTCAAAGTATAATTCTATTTTTCTGCTTGCTGATAAGATTAACTTTGAATCATTCTAAACAGATTCTATACTCCCGAAGCCTATACTAAAACCTTTGGCCCATTTTTCTCTGCTAATGCTCTTCTACCAACCCAATTAACCGAATTGTCGTCGGCATGGTCCTGAACTGTCGCCTACTCAGACATATATAGTTCCAAGGTTATTGCAAATAATGTTTTTCTTTGGTAGAGATTGATATACCGAATCACTTTCAAAGATTTGTTTTGCATGCACTACTTCATCCATGGATCGGAGGCACCGATTAAATTAATACAAAAAATCTTCACAGAAAACCTATACATGTAACGGCATTGAGAAGGGGAGAATAATAAGCAGCGTAAAATTATTACTGGAAGGTGCTTGTATGTAGCTAACATATTACGAAATACAGCGATATTAATGGTTATTTCTTGAATATATGACACAAGTGCGGGGAACCCCACTATTTTGAGTGGGGACGGAATATCCAAGCCCCACTACTCGGCCTCACCCAAAAAAAACATATTGATGATTTACTGAAATAACACATTAACGCACTTAGTCGGCAAATCAATTGAATCAAACAAAATACAAAAATAAAGGATTTGTCCTTTACTGACCTTGTTATCTTATTTTCGCAGTAAAATATCATCATACCTACACCGGAAGCGTTTTTTTGCGTTCATCTGATTTTGTAGCACCATGCACAAGGTCGCGGGAGGAGGGCACGCGGTTACGGTTATATTTATCTCCACTTAAACGTATTTCAGCACAAAACAGGGCATTATTATTTTTATAGCCATCTACAGCCCCAATTACAGCGTCAGAAGACTTTTCCCCAAGACCCGCTTTTTTCTCCGCGTAAATGAATCAATGCTACCATGTATTCCTGGCATTAAATTAAACACAATATTTATTAAAAAAAACAAATGATAAAAACCCGATGGAATTTTGATATATGATATACCTCTCCGGAACGCACCTGATCTGAATACCTCAAAAGAAATCACCTCCCTTGATCCTATCATTGATTAAATTAATGCCATGGAAAGAAAAGAAACAACCTGTATAATTAGTAGAAATATAATACCTCTCTACCCTCCCAGCCTCCTATGACGTCAGTAATAATGTTTATTTCATTTATTTAACATATCCGTGTCATTTATTTCAGAGTAGGAACTTTGTACTACCTAATGGAATTGTTGTTTCTGAAGACCAGACTACATTATAGGACCAGTATTAAAAATAAGATATACCAGTTTAACGTTTAATCATACATAGCTTCCCGGTGTTAATTTCCCATACTCACATTTTAAATGATTTATATTCGTGGTCGCAGCACTTCTTTACATATTTGTTCTACTGGAACCTGCACACCCTTTGATGAAAAAGTAATGTAAAAAGTCACTTTGGTCCATAATTACTTTTTATACCTCATGTGTATTTTTTCTCGATTTAAAGTAATCACATACTGCCCTATTTGTCAAGTATATTCACATGTGCGTCTGAGGCAATTTATTTCAAATTCTTCAGTCTACATAGACATGCATTTGTATACACTAAATCATTGTCATATATAGCAGTCTACTCAGACCTCGGAGAGGGAGGGGAAGTGTCATGTATGTGTATACTTTTTTTACGAAACCCAGGAGAAGAACCTCACCTTGGTTGGATATGGGAGAGACGTTCATAGATCCTGTGCATATAATACATTTTATAGGAGGAATGGTTGAGTACATGCATCTCATTTAGGGATCATATATGCAGGTACCGTATTATCAGAGTGAATGAAAGGGTGGGGAGGTCTCTCTTTCGTGCTATGTTACACTGTGTCAAGAATTACTACATATTTTTAATAGGCCATACAAGAAAATAAGTAGTAATGCTTTCTAATATTGCCAATGATTTTTTATTAAATTTTGTGGAAATAATGATGATATAGCTTGTAGCTTATTAAGGTAATTCTCACAAAACTCCATTGCTCTAACATCATGGATAATTTTTTGTTCATCTCTTATTTTTTGAAATTTATGTATTAGGTGTTCATAATGCCTAAGTGCCAATTAAATATTCACGACATAAGATAGACATGTTAATGTGTATAAAATCAGTTCAGATTAATCCTTAATTCTGATCAACGAGACTTGAGCTTCATCTGGGTGATTTATTTGTCTGAAAGAAATTTTCACTACAATAATTTCATACCCAATTCTTTCTTAGAAATCTCGCAAGAAATGAGTTTGGTATCAAGATCAAAAGACTAATATCACAAATTGGCATATGGCCAATATAATACCTGATCTGCCATGATGCTTCACATATTAAGTACGTATGCATGCAACAAGCGCGATAGTTTAAAGACCCACTTATTGAGAGGAGGCCGGTTCGATCCGCAAAATCAAAATGAATGAAGAAAGTTAGATTACAGACCTTGTGTCTTTGGAAGGTGATTTCTTTATCTCTCTAAATATATATAATGTGGCATTTAAGTATGGTATAAGGTATTGCCCCACCCCCGCTACATCATCCCCGTCCTTGCGATGTGTCATGAACAACAATTTGTACGTATTGTTTTGACCTGAGGAGTGGTTCAGTTGAACATAGTCTCATCGGTGCGCTTAATATTCTTTAAAAAAAAATCTTTAAAATTTGTGCACTTTATTTTCTCCGGAATGTTCAAGGACGAGGAAATTTGTTTTGTCTTCAATCGCCTATAGCTTCAGCCATGCACATAGTGAGGAGTTATTACCAGCGTGATTTGCAAGTGTTCGATTTTTTATTCAAATTGACGATCCGTGTCTATAGTAAATCTATACAAACTTCAATTCAAGATCAATACCCTACGGGTACTATAACGTAGAATAGTACATTTAGAGACGTTCTCGGGAGATTATGGAGACACTGAAACCTGGATTAAAAAGTACCAAAGAGCGAAATATTTACCCTTTTACCATTTAAAAAATATAATAACAAATACAGGTTTGTTAGAAACTTTATTATCGACAGATCTTTTTATTTCTGCTATTTAATTCGCTTCCATAACGTCAATTAACCTAATTACATCTTGGATCATGTTTTCAGAAGAACAAGAATCCACAACTAAATCGAGAGACGTATATCCTTGTTACATTATATGACAGTGGAACATGAGCTAGAATGGCTCGGTTATGTATTTATATGGTCGATACTACCGCCAACCCAGTATAAAACAAAATTGTGAGAAATCGCAACGCGTGTATTTCGGCTTATAAACCTGCACAGCTCTTTCAACTCCATGCCTCGTGATATCATACAATGTTCAGATAATGGATAGGGCGACCTAGATATTTTCAATTAACTTTATCGCCTGTTCCTTAATACTTTTTTTTACCACAGAAGAAGGTTTCTTTTTGTCTTATTGTCCCAGTCAATGTTCTATGTTGTAACTGCATCGCTAAATGTAATTAGCCGTACCATGTTTATCAGATGTGTATTTCAAATTAATACACAGTCAGTTACAAATGAATAGTAGGAATGAGTGGTAGGAAAATAAATTATTATGTCAGTCAGTTTGACTGTTTATAATTACGAATTTTGAATATAGCCTATATATTTTTAATAATATATCAACCGACGAACATCACGAAGAGAATATTTAAGTTTTATCAATAATATTATCAATATGTATCACCGGAACAGAGTGTAAATCAAATTGGTTGATTAGGGCTTCCACTTTATTAGATACGGTAACTATCTATTGTTTTATTCCAATCATTCAAAAGGTTTTTAATTTAGGATTTTTCAATTAGAGCTGAGACTCAATATATCACAGCTGTCGAAGCAATTTACGATCCAATCACTCGATGTTCATATATGATACGGCTCATTTAAAACTAAAGAACGAACTAAAACACAGTAAAAACTGGTGTGTGATATAATACCGTAACACATGTGATAAATCAGCTCGGTAATTGCTTGTATTTTATTTGGCATAACCCAGTCAGCATAAGTAATGGACCCAATTGATAAGTATTTGGGATCACGATGCACGTGGTAGCTTAAATGTATGTGGTAGCTTAAATGTATGTGGTAGCTTAAATGTATGTGGAGCTTAAATGTATGTGGTAGCTTAAATGTATGTGGTAGCTTACTGTATGTGGGTGTGTCGTGTTTGGAGGTGGGTCGCACGTAGGTTATCCGGTTTCCACCAGGCTATAAACATTTTGGGCCCACATAGTCAGCCAACTGTTAGCCTAAGCCCATGTAATGAGCGAAAGTCGCCGTGGAAGACACCGCCTAGATCCTCATAATGGAAATTGAAGGCACCAATGGAAGATGGGTAATATATTTGTGTATGTGCGCTGTTTTGGTTGTTCTTCCAATACTTCACTGTATTGCATATACACCAATTTTCTATAGAAACTTTATGTGTATCTATAGTATAACTTGGAAGGTCAACTTCCTTGGTGGTGGTGGTGGGGGATAATGTACATCTGACTTTCGGACCTCTATGCATAAATCGTGCGACACTTTCTTCCGAGACATTCCATAAATGTATGAGTCGATTATACGGAAAGAAATTTGTTGTGTTGTAGTAACAATAATCAACTTGCGGGGCCAAAGTACTTTCCGTCCACCCTCTTCCAAAAGTAATTCATAAAACCTGGAGCCGAAAAAAATAATTTTGCGATAAGTAGGACGTAGTTATTTTCGAGTTATAAAAGAGATTTAAGAGACCATTTTGAATTTAAAATTAAGATGTTGGATCTGCCCTTCGATTAAACTTGATGACTCGTCTGTTATATGCTATAAATGCCATCAAAGGTAGATTCAAGGACCCATCAAGTAACAATATAAGGTAAATACCTCAGATGCACAATGGGAACAACGTTCCATTGTTAAGCCACTGTAAAATTATCGTTCGAACATCTACATAAATGTTTTACAGTATTTATCCCTGATAATAACGAATTAGTCACGGACTAATTAAAGTGAAGTTCTTTACCTGTTTACAGCAAGGCAGATGCTCAGTAATTAAGTTATCTCGGTTTATCAACAATCATTTAGTCAATTTGACTTACAGTTATAAGCATACTGCAATGTTAGGAGAGGTATTCCAAGTAACCATATTACTATTAGTAGGATAAGGATCAATTAGTGTTCATTTAAAAAAACTACATCAGAATGCGTTCTGGTGGTCTCGACTAAACTTAAATGTAAAAACCACAAACATTCATTATTTTGAACACAGATCATGATGGGTTGCAAAATGGTAAGTGTAAATGTATTGAAAGTTTCGCAATATTCAAGCTGTACGATAATATGCTAATAGCTGTACCACTTATTTCGACTCCGGAAATGTCCTAGTTGGGCCACTCCGCAATAACAATAACCTAGTTTCACGAATCATATAGCGTAAAATATGCAAACATCTTCTAAGGTACCACGCAAGGTAATTCTCGAAACCTGCAATTTATACGAATAAGGTCGGGTTATGCTTGGCTGCAGGCGAGGCCATTCCTAACGTAATTATTTAATTGCATCAAACACCATAGTTTTGGAGGGAACAGGGAACTAGTTTTATTAGAAAGTCGGAGAATAATTGACTTGTCTAAGGTGAACCGATGCCACCCACGTAATGTCTTTAAATGTATACTATGTTTTTGCTAGCTTTCCCCTCGTGCATCAATATTATCCCCCCCCAGCATTAATCAAACACACGTTAGACCATTGATTAACCCCTACCTGATTATCTGAAATATTACCCCCCCCCCCCCCCAATCAAGAAACATGACAATATGTAACTGCTATGCAAACCCGCCACTGAATCAATATAGCAGACGACAGATCAGTATCGTCTTTATCCAGTGTAAGTGCAATTGAGGTCTTAAAATGACTACAAATCTTAGATCAAAGGATTTGATTGCCGATGTATTTCCTTCTCGGTGGGTTTCTTTTAGAGAACAAGTTACAGTAGGGGCTTATTTCCCTTCCTCTACATGGGATTTTGTCTAGTACCCCAACTGCCATGTACCCCACGCGTATACTCGCACTCGCACTTACTAACAATAGGGTAATAATCTTTTCTTTTGAAGCAAATAGCATGGCTTTTGTCTTCTTGCAATATTTTAGGTGTAGATCGGCAGATATTTTACAGTGATATGCTTAAGTGAATAGTAACTGAGTTGGGGACGGAGCATTCCTGAGCAAGAAAATAAGATTTGTAAGAACGTGAGCGCGAAGCGCGAGCCCACACTCGTAGGTCTCGAACATCCCGTGGAAGATAGCGCGCTGTATTTAACAAGAGAAGATGACCAAGTGTACGTCAGGCTTGGTAGACCATTGCTATCGCTGAAGTTTGTTTATGTTGATGATATTTTCTATATGTAACCCGTCCTTGATCACCTTTTACAATGTATAAAATAACTTTATAATTATTATTGGTCGAGTTTGGCCAATATCTAGTAGGTAAAAGAGCTAAACCATGTTAAACCTGTGGTAAATGCGTTACAATTTACAACTACAACCGTAAGAAATTCTGTCATTTTGGCACTGTGTTGTAGATAATTTATATCTTAATATCTATGATTTTACAGATTGCGTAGTTCTATTGCTTGAATATTAAATATATGACTGTTCCTTGCTCTTTCTAAACCACGATGATTTAGCTACCAGCGTTTCACAACAACACGCTTACACAATAAATGTTTATATATTTATTTCTGAATGCGATTTGAGTCGGCGAAACACCAGAAAGGAAGGGTGAGTATAAGGTCTATCTATACACTATGAGATCGTGTTGTTCAGATAGACAGGGCTGTAGAAAACAGGGAAGATCTAACAACCTGAGTCAATCGAGCAACTCAAAGAATCCTTTTACTTGAACCCCATAGGATATGAACGAAAATATGTTCTTCATTTGTATGTTGTTTACATCTCTCATATCATGACAGTGAGAATATAAAATTGCTTTAACAAAAGTCAAAGATGGATTCCTCGGTTATACATAATTTAGTCAAGGATCCTATTTATTAAAGATAGATATGTCAAAACAAGATGCATGTTCTTCACAACTTGATTGAAGTTACTTTGACCTAATAATGTTCGGTTTCGCGCCTCTGTGATGTGTGCTATCTTGAAACCTGACGGGAGATCAGTAGGCGACATTTTGCGCTTGTTCACGCAAGAGTTATGGATGGCAACGATCGAGCTAATTATGGCGATAAGTAGGTTACCTCGTGTGGATCATTTGATATAACCACCCAAGCATATGCTGCTCCATTTTCTCTATTTTCTCAGCTTTTAAATTTTCTGCAAAAAAATTGTGCCCTATCGCAGGGGTCTTGAAACTTAAGCCGGTCATATCGTTGATATTAAGAGAAAATCACTTTACTCATTATCTGAACATTATTTCGATGGTTGGTTGCGCAATATTGCGTTGGTAGATTTCCTACACTTTGAATCAAGTAACAATGCTTTGACACTAAGCCGTTAATATATAGCTGACTTCCGTTGAAGCTCGTATCCGGTTGTGTGAAATAATTGTCTATACTGTAGGATAATATGCACTACTCGAGCATGCAATTTAGTGTTCATTACAATCATGCAAACGGATAGTTATAATGTATATTTGACGAATGCTAATGAAGTTTATCTGTATAGTCTCGTGTTTATTTTCAGAAGATTTTTCTAGAATGTAATGTTCATTGAAAACCATAAACCTTGACTACCTCAATATTCCTAGAGAAGATTCAGAAACTCGAATTACATTCAAGTAGGCTATATGTTTGCAGAGACATATAATACTTGCAATAGTACGAAAAACCTTCGAATGAAACCAACGTTTCCGCTCGATCGCAAGATGTTGTTGACGTTGCTAGCGGCGATATTCTCGAAAGGATCCTTCATAATATTCAAAGAGATCATTCAGAAAAGAAACGTTAACGAATAAGGACAATTAAACTGTCTGTGCTTTCTTTCCCTTTATTTTTTCTTTTTCTTTATCAGCAAAGGAGGATAGACTCAGGATACCACAGCAAGGTCACGTAATCGTTTAAAGGAAACTGTTGATCTGTTATTTCTTAGAACATGAATTGAGAAAGGGATAAAACTCGCCATGACGATGATAACTCGAACATAATCTTGGATCGATATAAAGTATACAAATACTTCCATGGAATTATGTATACTAACAGTTAACGTGTCGAATTTACAAAAAAAACTTATAAGAAAATAAATAAAATTGTATCCAACGTTCGTAAACTAGTATTTTGTTTTCTGTTTTGGTCAGGATAAATATATTCAAAAACTTATGTAAAACGTTGCCAAACAAATCATATGCTTGCCACCACAAATATGTGTGAGTAACAATAAGTTAAGAACAATGATGATCATTATTATTATTATATTTGTGAATGATTCGGTCAGTACATGTCTAGTGTATGTGGTTGGGGCCGTTGGGCATAAACAACAATGGACGGCGAGACGCATGTGCAAAGGACAAAATACTTCAAATTGTACGAATGGTGTATTGATATGCGATAGGTCGGTGTTAGTACACTGTAGCTATACAAGTTATACATAAATTATATTGTAATCAGCAGTAGCTATTTACCAAACTGAAAGTTTATATTTTCACGTATAGCCTTTATTTTAACGTTGTAATAAATATTCGTAACTATAAAAGAGAATAATTCAAAGCCAAACATTTGCTCTCTGAAAATACTGAATATAGACTTGGTCATACGTCTCTAATTAGGAGATAAATATGAAGGCGTCCGGTCATTAATGTGATTTAAGACCGACGATGACGTCATCGAGGAGGCTGAGCGGACCGAGGCGATA
>JAODAF010154316.1:0-10210 GCA_027574765.1 Molpadia intermedia | reverse complement strand
ACCCCCTCTCCAAGTAGGAGAGTGCGTGTAAGAGTTGCCTGTGCGTGAAGTCATTTTTATTGATTACTGCATCATATGCGACTATGAATGATTTGTATTTTCTTCGGGTTTAATAACCAAATACATCCATGGGCCTCAAACTTGAAATCCAAAAAATATTCAAGCGCGTCCTTCGGATACGATAACACCTATCAATTGAGTTGTGCCGCGCGGGAGTTCACACGTCGACCTACTATGCCGCGAATAGTGTCATGAAGGTGTTAAGGCAAACTATTACTGACCGAAAGTATGAAGTACTTTCTAAAAATTATTTAATTTTAAATATTCTCACAATAATTCATGTTACTAGGCACGGGGCGCTGCCAGGATCCCTTTTTTGGATATATTATGGTGAAGCAAAATTTATAGGGGTACGAATATGTTGGTCCTGCAAAACACGAAATGAATAACAAACCACCTGAAGACCGAATGGACTCCAGTGCCGATATTATATTCATTATTTACTATTATATACGCATTTTGTGACAATTGTTCTAAGTTTTCCAATGGTAATTATGCTACCCATCATCAATGTATCAAAGTGAGGTTTCCTTGCATATATATAATTTTTATAAAGGCAGAGGTTGGTAATCTGGAATGGTGAATAGCAGTTTTTACTGCACCGGGCTTCGAACTCGGGACCCTCCACTATCTTGTGTGGACACTCTACCAACAGAGCCATGACGCCAGATGGTAAATCCTCTATTGGAAGTACCCAATGGGGCCTCCACCACAATCACCGTCTGGGACGGCATCTATTTATATATATATATAGAAAGAAAGATTCTTTCCCTTGTTCATAAAGGCAAGGTGCGAAGTCTATTGATGGCTTTTGGGGAACCTTGAGTTACGTCAGGTTCTAGTTCCTTGTAGCAATGGCTTTCACCGGATCAGTTACGATAGCTTAGTCGGTAGGGTTTGTGGCACGTAAGCTACAGACGCAGGTTCGAGTCCTGCTCGTGATCAATTTTCCCCAACATTCAAAAATTCTTTCCCTTGTTCATAAAGGCGAGACGCAAGTGCTTGGGTCAAGAATTACTATTTAATATCGACAAAATATCTGTTTGTCGTTGTCGATATAGTCATCATTCAGTCATTCATTACATATATGTGTATATACGGTTAAAGGCAGAATCTGTAAAACAATACTGCCATAAAGGGGATTGACCGGACGTCGAAAGAGATACAAATTTATCAAAGGCGTGATGAATGAAAGTAAAACGGCCATTGAGTGAGTTTTGCAGAGCTTTCGAGCAATACTAGCTCTTCTTCGGTGCACGATCACTAAGGTGACAATTTGGGGAGTCTGAAACTTAAATAACAACTTAGACAGGGAGGATTAAAATTTGCTATCTGAAAGGACTCAATGGTAGTTGGGAGCAGGACAATGGACAATTATATATATAATGAGTGGTTGAGTGATGACTACACCGATTTTATTTAAGCTATTGAACGAATATTTAAGTAGGCTACTTTTTCAAATAATTGAGTGTGTCTAGTATTTCATTAGTACAACAGTTCCAACATGTCTAACTTTTAGAATTAGACTGAACTGTTTGACCGTAGCCTAACGTTAATTAGATATTTTTAAATGATTAACTGTTATCATAACATTTAATACATACCCTAACTTTGCCCAGTTAACAACAATAATCCGGACCAAACTCGGTTATGATATGATGTAAACTATTGATGATAACGCAGCGCAAAGCGTTCAAACCGATATTAAACAAGGTTCACTAAAATTATATTTTACATATTAAAACTATGTCTGAAAAAGGATGTGTTCAAAACCATTTTTGTTATCGTATATCAGCAATGTCGTGTTCAGCCAGGTACATTAACATTACATACAGTACGTTGGCCCTAACACAGCTCAGTAATCATTGTCGATTACAGATGAAACTCCTTGTTATTGCAGATCTTGTTTTGCATGTGTCTTTAAGTGATATCCATGCGTGAGTAATTTACAGTGGATTATCGGTTAACCCACAGTAGACGACCAATCAGAATTAAGCACTTTTCTATCAAGTATCAATAAACAAACATTAACGCGTATAACGTGTAGCGTTGCTGACGTGCATTACACACATTGGTTATTGTTAGCAATGCATAACAAACATTGCTAACCTATAGCACAAATATGTTACAAAATATTACAGACATTGTTAACGTGCATCATAACATTGTTAGCGCATATTACAAACTTTGTTAACGTGCATCACAAACATTGTTAGCGCATATTACAATCATGGTTAACGTGCATAATAAACATTGTTGGCGCATATTACAAACATTGTTAACGTGCATCAAAAACATTGTTATCGCATATTACAAACATTGTTCTGAACGTGCATCATAAACATTGTTAGCGCAAATTACAAACATTGTTAACGTGCATCACAAACATTGTTGGCGCATATTACAAACATTGTTAACGTGCATCATAAACATTGTTAGCGCATATTACAAACATTGTTAACGTGCATCATAAATATTGTTAGCGCATATTACAAACATTGTTAACGTGCATCACAAATATTATTAATGCACTACTTATGATGGAATCGTAGCATATTACTTATAAAACAAAAACACATATAGAAATGATCATTAACGAACAAATTGGACATCACCACATCTTTATTGTACAACATGCGATTCGAATCTAATTGGATTATGTTATCTGAGTAGAAACATGTATAGTGAATATATACGAGTTTATATGGAGAGTTATAACAACACTAGAGTACCGTAATACACTGAAGTGGCACTAGTATTGCTTAAGTTGACTTCCCTTTGTTAGCCCGCATAATATTTACATATATTAATCGTGTGTATTTGAAAATGTAAGATACCTGCCCATATGCAGAATATATAGTTTTATAATACAAATACGATAAGTTTGGTAATGAAATCATATATAGTAACATAATTGTATGCGAATTGTTTATTTTATTGTTTTTTTACTTTTTATTTGCAGCCACTGAAGCACAAGTTAACTGCTATCAGTCCCCTAAGGACAATGCCGATTCTGCCTTTAGAAAGTGTAAACAGAGCTCACAAAGTAAGTATTTTGTTTTTGGTACCGTCGTCATTATTCTGATTTAGTAGAACACGGGTATCTCCCCCTTCCCCACCCAGCAATACAATCATATTATTGTATTACGTCTATTTTGCTGAAGTCACTCAGACCAGAACAGTTGTCTTTGAGCCTTTATAAACATCATGCCGGTAATTTGCTATAAATAATTTATAACAAATATTAACTAACAGAACGAAATTATACCAACATTGTTCAATGATACAATGCCATATATAGTAGACAGAGTCATGTAAGGTTTGTACAAACCTGTACGACATTATATAATTCATCAATAGTAAAGAAACATTTACTGTGAAGCAAAATATCACTCCCGCAGAAGTAGCAGAAATTAAACTAAAAGTTTTAAATTACCCCAAGCACCTGTACCATGAATGGGTTTTATTACCCACTACGTGACAAACTTATCTTTTATTTGTATTTTCTTTATTAGTCATAAATTACGCCTTTCATTGGTGCTAATTTTACACTTTATTACTATACGATCAAGATGATAATTGTACTAGTGTTTATAACAGCAGAACTTACCCGAAACTTGATATAGACCCGAGTCTCTGTGATTCATTTTATTTGAATTGATTAACCATTATAACATAAATTAAATATAAACTCACGTGGAATTGCGCAAATGTTATCAACGTGAGTCAATAAAATATATTTAAATGCTTGAGTGGGTATTACGTTTCGAGGAGATAATTTAAACGGGAAGATTTTAATTAGTTTAGCTTTAATATCGATGGAAGTATATCAAAGTTAGGAAAAGCGATTCGAGGCTCTTGATAAAATAGTCGTATTTGTTTTATCATCTTAAGAGAATCAGAAGGAGATAATGCCTTTTCTTCGAACAGCAGCGGTCCTTCTAAAAAAGAAATATGTGCTTAAAACACGAACTGCACTTTCAACTAAGCATTTTTTTACCATCTCTGGCTAAACAATTATTTGTGGTGATATTTAAGTTCGAGATGGTATATCACATCATACAAATCGTTTTACGTACTATAGCGTCCATTGCATAATTTGCAATGCATATTAATAAATATAATAAATACGTATCAAAGATATAAGCAGATTGATGGATACTTGGATTATATTTGGATTATTTTTAATACAGTTTTTAAAAACAAAATGTAGATAGATTAAATTTATCAAATTTGCCCTATTTGAAGTTTACAGTCATCTATATTCTGATTCAATGTGTAGTTGGTAAACGTCAGTCAATTAAAGTTGGAACTGTAATTGTTCGGACATTTCACACCTACTTCACACGAATGACTTCAGCATTGCAATGATGGATATAGGTTACTGTCTAAAATACATAAAAGCAAAAGAAGCATGGGTAATAGAAACTCCCATGACTGACGGGTGAAAACTGAATTTATATTCTTTCGGTAATTGTAGTATTTACTCAATATTAAATTGTGAAAAATAATTGTTTTGTTTCAGCAAGGAGGTATAGTTTGAAAGATATGATATTAGGCATTGGGGTTTGATACACTAATTGGCCTACTCTTAACACCAGCATTGCATAAACGATAAGAAAAACACCGACATTTATCGAACGTGGACTATATGGTGATCCCAGGAGTCGGAATGTACACGCATATCCCGTTACCATCTAAACGTTTGTGAAGTCTAGTTTCAAATATACAAGTTTGCCTAGAAGCCATTCGTGCAGATGCACCTTCCCAAATTATATATTAAAAGTGTGACACATTACGGAAAACTGGACGACAGTTATGCCTAACCAATACTTTAGTCCCCATTATGATACATAATATACAGACTGCGTTGTAATCTATCCTAAGCCAACGCTTATTCAGTGTTGAAAATAGCCTAACTAGCACCAAACAAGCTAAGTATCATTTACCATGCTGCCTAAAATAGACACGGTACGTATATATGGTTTTGCCTATAACGTTAACCAGTACGCGTGTCTTGCTTTTAAATTAGTTGTAACGTTAGACCTACCCTAGGTAAAGTTGCTTTTATTGTAGGGAAGTTCCAACGATTATTTGAGTTCAGTTTAAAATCAATATTATTCGATAGCAATATTGTAAAATAGTCAAAATGCAAACTGTTAAATGCTTCAAACACTGAAATTTAACAATAACATATTGAATAAATAAGAATAAGAAATAACAAGCAAGGACAATTATCGTAAAATCATTCGTGCGGCATTATTTCAGCTTAATGTAAACTCACATAGCATAATCTAAAATAATTTTATTTACAATTGCCCATAAACATCTATCGTTGTCATTCCGATGCTCTTCGTATATGTGCATGGGCACGTTCTTGCTTTTTAAATAGATGTTATGAACCGAAATACATTCACAATTTTGTAATAGCCTTTTAAAAACACAAGAGGTCACTTTTATTGCGGGAACGAGTCTTCTCTGTGGTTTTGTTTGATTCCCGTGGGTATGCCAATTTTGATTGAAGAAAGCATATATTTTCGTCATGACACGTCAAACAGAGCTAACTATGGATTTTATACTCGATACTATAAGACAATTTGGTAAAACTTTACTAGGTTAGGTAGTAATAAACAGTCAATAATACAGGGCCATTTTAACCAAGATGTATTGTGGGTTTGGTTTATTTGACCAGGTATCTGATATTTGGACCACAGCCTATTAAATTAGCACTGCCTGTTTATCGAATTAACCATGATAAAGAATTAACCGTAACTGAGCTGCCATTTCTGCTGAGTGGGATTGTGGGAAAAATCTAAAAGACTCGAAGTCGTGATGGGAGTAGTGAACAAAGCAGGGATAACGGAGTAGAAAAGAGAGTAAAAGAGAAGAGAGAGTGTAAAGAAAAGAAAGTCCATGGATTAGGACCGGTTGGCGGACACACACGCCCATATCTCCAGCCAGCTAAAGTAACCAGAACATATATGTATAATGTATAATAGTGCTAGTTTTAACCCATTAACAGCCTGTTGAATTAGCACTGCCGGTTTATTGAATTAACCATGGTTCTTTAGATCAAGTCACCAGATTATATACTATATATAAACATGTATAATAGTGTTATTTTAACCTGAATTAGGACTGTTTGGTTGTTAAATATGATTCTCTATAATAGATAAAGTAATCAAATTATATAATCATTTAAAATTGTGCTATTTTTAACCCATTAACTCATAAAAAAAACCTAACACAAATCTTCTAATTTGACAGAAACATAGATGTATATTATTATATTATATTATATATATATCCAAAAGATGATTTACCATCTGGCGTCATAGCTCAGTTGGTAGAGCGTCCACACTAGATAGTGGAGTGTCCCGAGTTTGAATCCCGGTGGAGTCAAAACTGCTTTTCACCTTTCCATATTCCCAACATATGCCTTTCAAGATTATATATATATATATATGACATGCACCCTGTATGCACATTAGATGGATATATAAGCTTATACTACAAGTAAGAACCAATAATGCCAAGGAAAATTTAACCATTTCTAAATTATTTAATTTGAAATACTTGAGTGGTTTACTTCTCAGCTATATTTCTTTATTTGTTAATTTTTGTGCAGATTGCAAGTGGTAAAATTGACACAAGTTTATCAGATGATGACAAGCTCAAAACAGGCAATCTACCGACCTCTCTAATAGGTGGTGCACCTCCTCCACCCCCACCAGGTGGACCAATTCCACCACCACCGCCAATGATGGGAGGACCTCCGATGCCACCACCACCTCCCGGTATGGGTGGGCCACCACCCCCTCCACGTAAGAAGTTTAGTGTACTGTACTTGATCGCCATTTATGAAGTCATTTAATATGTGTTAGTGAACACATCTAGCATGACACAGATATGACCCTCTCTATATGGCTTTATGATAGCTAATAAGCTAATATGAACAAGTAAACATCACCATGTTACGTCGACATGGGGAAATAAAATATCTGAACAAGAAAACATTACTTCATAATGTCGTGAAATAAATTATCTCAACAAGGTGGACATCAAGACCCCTATACAATGTCGTAATGTTCATATAATTACCTCGACAAGCAAACGTCATGATTTGTGATGTTGACATTATTAGAAAAATTAGCTCAAAGATACACATCACACATTATTATGTTGAGATGTGTATTTTTGAAAATATACGCTAATGTGCACTCTTCCATGACAGTAACTGTCATGTTGGAACATAAACAGTTAATTTGCTATAAAACTGATGTTGTAGTTGTTGTATATGGTTACTGGTTGACAGTGTGGTCCTGATGCAGTAGTTGTTGTATATATGGTTACTGGTTGACAGTGTGGTCCTGATGTGGTAGTTGTTATATATGGTTACTGGTTGACAGTGTGGTCCTGATGCAGTAGTTGTTGTATATGGTTACTGGTTGACAGTGTGGTCCTGATGCAGTAGTTGTTGTATATGGTTACTGGTTGACAGTGTGATCCTGATGCGGTAGTTGTTGTATATGGTTACTGGTTGACAGTGTGGTCCTGATGCGGTAGTTGTTGTATATGGTTACTGGTTGACAGTGTGGTCCTGATGCAGTAGTTGGTTGACAGTGTGGTCGCAAAGTTTCAAGCATCTATTAAAGTAGCCCGTAAATGATTTTGAGTTACTTGGAAAACTTCTGCTGGCAACACTACAAGCTCAACATAAATAAATACACATGCAAAACTTATACTGGGGAGGGGGTAGAGGTGAAGGTATGCAAACCATCTAACTAATTAATACTGAACCAATGTTCAGACAATTCAATGGTTACTTATCATGTCCAACTTACCCGAGAGACTATGACATTTATATCTATGATTGAATGTTTTAACCCTATCTAGCACCTGGCATGGGTCTAGCAAGGAAGAGGAAAACACTCCCTAAACCATCCAATCCACTAAAGTCTTTCAACTGGTCAAAACTCCCTGACAGGGAACTCACCGGGACTGTATGGCTAGAAATAGATGAAACAAAGGTATGGCTCAATATTTAACTACACACGTGTTGTGAATTGCTTAAGTAAAACCACCTGCTCTTACAAGGTTAGGCTAAAAGGCACGACAGACCTGTTTAGATAATCTTAAACTTGAGTAAATCTGTAATAGTAGACTGACATGTTTCACATCTAGTCTAGCATTATCTTATCATGATAGGACAGTACATATATACTGTGCTCATTATCATGATAGGACAGTACCTATATACTGGGCTCATTGTTATGATAGGACAGTACATATATACTGGGCTCATTGCTTAACTGCTATATTGTTTCTCACACTACTTTGTTATGTTATTGTGTGCTATAAAAGTGGCTTGTAATGTATTATTATCGTGCACTTCTTCTACACACCGTACTGTATATTGCATGTAGCATAGCAATTACAGGATCTGGAAAAATTTCACCATGCTTATTTTCACCTATCAGTCCAAATGTTAAAATTTTGTCGAACTCTATTAATTAATTTGTCATAGTAATATTTATGTTTGTAATATGTTATCTATATATATATATATGTAAAATGCAACTTATTCATTTTGAGCATTTTTTATTTTGAGTCATTGATGTTGTTTTTCATACGTCGCCTTGCAGTGTTAATTTGAATAATTTGTTTCTATTACCAAACACTTACTCCCAAACCTTTTCCTACCCTTGCCTAACATCTTTAGAAAGTTTAGGATTGTATGTCCAAGTAAATGAGCATTCATTAGGGAAAACAAAGGGCACTTATTCTACTTAGTAATTTTATCTATGGAAGTTCTTTCCAATGTCTTTTTTTCTTTTATAGCGATGATGCTTACTAAGTATCCTATCATGATGTTTCCTTTATATCCTTATTTTATTTTATGCACAGACAATAAAACTGTTAGATTTTGATGACTTCGACAAAAATTTCTCCGCTTATCAGAAGACACAGAAGACAGATGAGAGTGATGATGGGTATGGGAGTTTTAAACAGCAGAAACCCAAAGAACTCTCGGTCATCGACGGCAGACGAGCACAAAACTGCACCATATTACTATCAAAATTAAAGCTGTCTAATAAAGAGATATCAAAGGCTGTGCTAACAATGGACAGTGCTGAAAGTCTTTCAAAGGATATGCTAGAACAAGTAATTAATTTATTTAGATGTTCAGATAGTTTACATACGAATAGATAAATGAATGTGTACTGATCAAATTGAGATCGATGTTTAACTTTCAATTTCTCCTCTCTTCAGATCTGCTTTCGTCGACCTCAGTTTCGGTTGCCGCAGGGGAAAGCAAGAAATTCGAAGTAATGTATTTTAGTAATTTGCCGAATCATTACAGCAGCATATTTAGGGCAGATATCATGCACTAATTGTCATATACAGGTTTAAAATCTGGGGGAGGCCCTCATCATCGGCAAAGCTATACCAGTGATAAGTTTCCAATATTCCTTGACCAGTAATCAGTGAGGCCGTAATCATGACTCACTTGTACATCTGGACTCTCAGACATATGCATCTTTATTCATGCATATTCATAATCATGCATATTCATATAATATATATAGCCTATATACTCAAAGCCAATTCGTACGTTTTGGTTCACGGTTAGTAGCGGTAAACTGGTGACATTTCCATCGCTACTAGCGAGTAGGCATGCATTTCCACATTTCGCCACAATCAGAAATGTATTCTCTTACGCTTATCAGGGACTAAACCTAACTCTAACGTACATCTAGTGGTATTCATGCTAGTACCATTTTTATCACCGTTGAATATCACGGAAATATGGAAATAACCATCATATGAAATTATAGGAAGAGCATTCTGACAGTCTGCACCTGAGTATAACCGTTCTGTGCTACCATAAAAATTGAGTAACCACAACTTCAAAGAATAATAATTTCAGTTGCATCTATTCAGGGGCGGATCCATGAATTTTCGTAGGGGGGTCCAAAAAATCCCGACTCGGTTGTTATTAAAATTGATACGTTTTGTTTTTCTAAGGGGATGTCCCCATCCCCTTTGATTTTTTTTAATAATTAAAGTTTCTTAGATGCAATCTGGTGCTATATTTTGCAACTTTTAAAGTAAATTTATGTTCAAGAATTTTCTTATTTTTTGGTTA
>JAODAF010154205.1:0-10210 GCA_027574765.1 Molpadia intermedia | reverse complement strand
GTTATACGTATATAATATTCGCTTATGTAGCATATAATTATGTTTGATTTGTTTACACGTTTTGCGATTGTTGCGCAACATAGATGCATCATAAACTCCTGTGTAATACTTAGTAGCCAGTAACAGGTTATCTAGCTCTAAAACATTGACCTTGTGCTTGTAATGTCTATTAATTGCTATTGTAACATGTGATTATATGCCTACTATAGCTACCGTTAGTTTAGTTAAATACCCATAATGTACGTTGGGTTATTCATTGTGCTATAGTGCATTATAATAAATTTATTGCAAATTGTAGTTATATATTATTGGAATATAGACAAACCAAATGTAGTTCTATACCAACCATAAATTAGGCAAAGACAAATTTAACCATTCTGTCACCAAGCTGTTAGCTTTATGATATAACCTTCTAATAACAAAGGGAATCGCAAGGGATTGGCATCAACTGTTTCTGTTTTATAATATATGTTATACTAGCCGTAACTGGGCTACTGTGTTGGACTAGTGTTTTATATCAGTACCCTTACACACACTACATGTGCCACTCTACGATATCATTCGTATATGGAATGGATCCATGTACATTGAGGATTCGATCATCTAAAAAGTTTATCCATAAAGAAAGGCCTGCAAATCAAATGTCCATCCACGACCTAATTTACGAATAATTATCTAGTCCTTAAATGGCTTCATATAACTCATAACACATCAGATTTAACTGATCAATGTCAAGACACAACAATGTTTTGCACAAGTTACAACCTTTTTTCACCACAAGTCGCTTAAAATCGTTTGTACTACACACCCCGTGTGCGACATCTATTTATAACAAGAAATGTCTAATGGATAACCCATTAAGTTAACAATTACGTTGTCAAACTCATCAAAATGTAATGAATATGGATTAAAGCTTACTAGCCTCTATCATATTAAAGGGTTCCAGTGAGGCTGAGAATCCTCGGCGGGGTTAGGGTTTGGTCACGTTGTAGCACCTTTTATCTTCCAGTTCGTGTTTTTCTCTACACCCTTAAGAAGCATGGCGTCGTTTGACCAGCGATCGTGTGGAATCGCTTAAAATGCAGATGGGGTATGTTACAAAATTAAAAAATGATGAATACGGGTTATTAATTAATACATCAACAAGGGAAGTGGCTCCAATAGACTAAGATGCCCCGAAGGTATTATATTTGGCAATTAAATGGTTTTATTTATTAACACATAAGAAACAATACTGGTTTGCTGTCGGCACCACGATTTATACATATTTTATTTATTGTGTCGACGTTTATGCCCATACGAAAAAGTAACACCTTTTAATAGAAAAACATGTGTAAATATCCAGGGATATATGGCGCCGATGCAAAAATTAATAAATCGGTATACATATTTCATTACTCCAATAACTATCTTAGCGAATGATATTCAACGATCACTAAAAGATCGTTGACTTATGGTTCTTGTTTGATGGTAGAAGATGTTGAACTAAAAAGTTCAACTTATTTCAGGGGTGATTCAAACAATCACAGAGCAGTACATTACAAAGGTATATGTTTGTTAGATCCGTGATACGCCTGTTTGCAGTCAGTCATAGGATAAACGGTCTTCAACATTTCAAGAATGATTTTCGCGCGCAATATTCTAGTCGTCTCTTTTCAAAATCATTACTTTATGCCAACACAATGTCCAACATTGTAAAATGTTGCAATCTTCGCCCGCAAATTCCTGGTTTTAGTGTTTAATACTTTCAGCTAACTACTAAGATTTGAAAATATATGCATACCATAGAATTCTTAAATTTACAATATTTTGCGATATTTGTTTAGTATTAGAAAGAAGTATGAATATAAAATTAAGGCTCATTTGACATATTAAACTTTTTTTTTGGCTTTTTGCATTCTGCTCTTTGCATTTTGTTGGCTCGCTACATCACTATTTTGTACCTTATTTATTACTTTGTTAACTTTGGAGTGTGATAGAATTATTAAACTTATATCATATTAATTTAATCATGTCATGCAATATGTAGCACGTAGCGCTAAAGCGCCACTCATCCCTATTATTCCAACGTAACTTGATATACCTTCTGAAGACATACCAGGTGTATTTTGACTTTGCCTACTATATGTTGATATTATTTCGGTGACTGACCCCGTGACTAAACTACTTGAGAATCTCACTCTATTTTTTACAATTCTTCATTAGCAGATTTTTATTGCTATTTTAACTGTATTTATCAGGTTACAGGGTTTTACTATTCAGGTTTTCTGTATTTTACATTTGTCAGTATAGTCAGTTAAACAATTTAATCATGACATCGATCAACCATTCTTATATTGTAATCAAGATAATCACTGAAATACGTTCATTACCATTAAAGCATTGATCAGAAGTTCAATATGCAAACGTCGATATATATATAGGGCTATATACTATATTTCAAGCATAAATCGTTTCCAATTTACATCTTGGGTAATAATAATATTTATGATCAATTGTCGCATTTAGTATATTGGCATCAGTCTGCTAACAAACACATCAGAACTTAAATAAACCATAAACAGTTTTCAATATACATATAAGTTTTACCAACAGCAAAAGGTTAACTCAGGTTAAGCCACATCCATTACTTGTACACAACGACTTTATATTATATTATTGCATTATCTGTACCAATAAACATAATACATCCGACCCGGGGTTACATATACCTCGCAGTAGCAATAAATCGACTTCGCTTTAGGAGGTAAAGCAGGTCAAAGTTAAACTCATTTCATGCCTATGGATCCTCAACTCCCTTTGTGGTTATAAACAATTCACGACTGAACACTAGCTGGTTCCCAGCCAAGGTTTTCTACAGCGAACCGGTTTTAATTAATGTTTTGTCGCCAGCTTTCGAAACTTGCAATGATTTAGCCAGCATAAATACACTTTAGGTATGCTATCCGAAACAACCGCACAATTTCCTTATTTAGTGTTAATTGAATTAGCCCTTGACCCAGGAGAAGTTACACGCTGCTTCCGCATTATGAAAGTTGTACAGCAAGGACGGACCCGCAGAGAGTCATTTAAGGTTCGGTTTCTCGATACTCAGTTTCGTAATTCGTAGAAAAGTTGTGCCGCCATTAAATGTGATTACGAATGTCGTAATAACTTTTCGTAGTAAGCAAACAAATAATACAAACCTACATAAGCCGAGCTGTGGCCCCAAAAATATATTGTTCGCAAACTCAATGCGTTACTAATTTACTACTGTTGTGTTAACAGTAATTAGATGCAGTGCACCTATGTAGTGTTTTGGTAATAAATGCGTCTAAATGTGATTCCTCAACTGTTACGCGTCATGCATACTGGTTAAACTTCATACAAACCTTCATTAAAAAATATTTCAATGACGCACAACATGGAAAATATGTTGAACATAAAACTATTGTACACGTTTATATGGAAACACCATCTCAGAAACTTGTTCCTAACTAAAGATTACTTTAGATTTGCGTCTTTCCTTTGCAAAACACCCCAACGACCAATTTAGTGTGTGTAATTTGTATATGGTACGGTATGACACGAGCCGGGTTGATATCCTCAATATGAGTTTTTCTTTTATTATAATATAAGTGTTGTTATGTCATAGTTATATAGCCCAACAGAAACTTAAATAACATCACAAAAGAAAGACAAATCGTAAATGTCACTAATATTGATATTTAAGTTTGTTACTTATATATTCAAGCATGACACAACTCCAGATGTTCTAACATGATGACGTCACTGTTGCCAGGTGAATAGCTAAATAAAAAAAAAATATCTCTAAATAAGTCACAAATCTCGGCCTTAAGATCCGATGTAATGGAACTCGGTTGAGCGCTGGGTCAGTTATTGCTCATTGAGCTGGTATGACGTGTTATTTTTTGCGCGCAGATTCTTCCCTGTGCGAGTATTCTTTAAGGAAATAGCTAAAGGCTTCCAATGGAACATGGGTAGTTTAACCAGCCATCGAAATCCGTAAACAAGAGCCCAATGGCACTATGGTTTCTTGCTTAGAGGAATATTACAATTGAAATGATGCGTTATATATCATCGAAAATTTGGGCTTAATATGTCCCAAAATATCAACCCTTGGTGAAGAAAATACCAATAATGTTATTGGCTTGTTATTTTCCAATCGTTTGAAGCGAACAATCGTACTTTAAGCGAGCGTTAATAGAAGAAGCGACCATGTACTCTAAAAAGGGTGTTTAGAGCTTGAACACATTTTTGCCATCACTTTGAAACCACGTTTAATGGCAAAGCACACGTGTCAAATTCCTAAACATCATGTGTTTAATTGCTAAGGTCCAGGTCAAAACATGTTTACCATTTAAACATGTTTACAAAGTGAAGGCAAAAATGTGTTTAGAAAAGTGTTCCTAAATTCCTAAACACAGTTTTTAGAGCGTGGTGTTTATGTCTCTTATAACATTGCGGGCATAAAGGCGTATAGTTGGGTATCACATTTCACAAATGGCAAAACGATTGCCTGTCCTAGGTTCAATTGACAAGCATTACTTCAGAAGGCCATGTGCACGCGGTTTCATTCATGTATCTAATTAAATTCAAATTCACGCTACATTATTTAATATTTAGAATGTATTTGTTTTCACTATACAAATTTATTCGGGATTTAATTTCAAACAAAATTGCTAAACAGAAATAGTTTTCACCTATACGTTTGTTTTTTTGTTTTGTTTTTTTGTTTGCCCATTCGTGTGTTCGTAAATATGTTTTTGCTATATAAAAACCGATCGGTCGAATAATGAGCCATAATAAATGCATACTGAACTATATTCTATATCCCATAATTATTAAGTAATACAATTTAATTGACCCAGCTCGTTATATTATAACATTTTATAACTTGCAATTATAGGTCATCATACCGTGTAGATTAGCGCCTTGGCTAAGGCCTCGACTCTAACCGAATACTTTAGGAATATCATAACACAGTCTTGGTGGCACGCATTCTCTAGGGATGAACCCTGTTATGTCTTTCCACATTTCGGTTAAGTAGCAATACACTAAGGTGTGAAACCAGGGTAAAAGTATCATAATTGTGCCCTTTATACTCAACGGAATTTAAAATAGGATTTGATCACACGATGACAAATGAGTGATTAGAGGTTTGATCCAAGAAAACATGTCAGGAAGTAGGAGACTTTGTTAACAAAATACACAACAGTCAAAGGTATACAATGTAGCAAATACCCAGTCAATCAATACAGATGTTCTGAACCGTTAATTTAATTAATCGTCCTCTCGATGAACGCATACGACAAGCGGTAGGCCAAATGGAGACGTTGTAAATTAGTGGACCTCAGGAATTCGCTGGATTGATGAGATGGTTTCAAGGAACGCCGGATAAACAGAAAGTGGAAAATGATTACCAGGTATAAATGAGCTCTTCACTGCCTCCGGACATTTCTACGGTTGATTTATTTTAACTTTGAAATATAACATATATGCAAATATTGTACAAAGGTTTCTTTGACCGCGGTTGGAGCAAATATCACTCTGGACATAACAAATATAAACTTTTTTTTCCACGAGTCCACGAACTAAGATATAAGGGTATAGTAATTAAATGCAGTAATGATTATTTATTATGGCAGACTTAGCGAATAGATATCTTCACTATACATACTTTTATTTTCTCTATCAGACTTAATATAAATTCTTTCCACATCCCTTTTTTAAGAATAACTTCATGTTTTGGCTGACGTAATCGGAGAGAAGCTCAGTAAAACATTAATATTTCTTTACTTACGTCATTACTACCTCATGTGGTGGAAAATGTAGCTAATGTGGTCGTAAAAACATTATTTATTGGTAATTACCAAGAAATTAAACTTGGATTTTTCAATCACAACAAACAGACTAAGGTTATATTTCCGATAGCGTCGGAATTCAAAATGACAACAAAGTTTTGTTTTTATTTAATGCCAAACATCTGTTACGTCATTGGTAATTCTCTTCAATGTCGTCTTGTGGTCTCATTATTTTATAATGTCGTAATTTCGATAGTCAATTGGTACTAATAACCTTCTTAAGTAGCTATAAATGTGAAATCAAAACACGCTAAATGTGATTAACAGACTCTATCATTCTTTTCAAGATAACTTCAATATATATTCACAGGTCAAGCGTGCTAACAAATGATGTTCGTGATTGTGCATTTTGTTATCTTCGCCCAAGTGAATTATTACCCAGTTTTGTCCGTGTCTCACCCTGGGCGCCAAACTTATCTGCCACCCCAGCACGTATCGCATGCATCTTTGTTCGTGATTACATATATACATTTCATATTTCTCCGTTTGTATGTGCTTAACAGTTCTTTCTGATCACGAATCATTACAGACAATACCAAGTACAGGTCATGTAGACTTTGCAAAATTGAAAATGTACTTCAAGTTTAAATTTATCAAAGTGCATTGTTGCCACAATGACGCTGGTTATCAACAAAAAAAGGTATTTTTGAAAAGGTTTTATTATTTTCTTTCGTATTATGTGAAACCACATTCTGTTCGATTTTCAATTAGAAACGTTCAATTTTGTCATTAAATTACAAGAAAGTCAGCGTTTATTGAAAGCAATTGGTGCAATACGGTACTATGGGGCTTGATGATAATATTTTTCTCGGCTTATCTAGCATTGTTTCAACGTAATATTCGCCAAACACTACGTTACCACAACGTCTTCGCACTGTGAAATGACTTTGGGTTAGCCTCTTGCCGTAAAATCAATTACAATTCAACGCTGAAGTCGAGTCAAATACCATATGTGTAAGATATATGACAACAACGATCTTACTCCATAATAAAATAATATCAAAAACAATTAATCAAACTTATTACTATTAACCTTTTTAAAATCTATCACACATAAACAACTGTTAAGTTGAACCACTCCATCCCTACTTTGACAGTTACGTGTTGATGTATGGGATTACTATATGCGCCTTGGTATATACGTAAGTTGTCCGCGTTGAACATTTTAAACCTTGTGTAATTCAATTTGTCCGCATACTGTCGTAATTTACTTCTTCCATCCGACCGGTCGATAACTAGTTATCATCAGGCCTGTATATCGAACAGAGTTTAAAGTGGAAACCGTTTATATTCCAGGTTTGTCGTACTTCGTCATGACATTCCGACATATTGCGGAAGCGACGAAAGGACATACTTCATTTCTCAAGGGAAAATGTCCAATCATTGAAATCGATATCCCTGCCTCGGGAAACTGGTGACCTCTATTTCTCTCCTCAAAAGGTAACGGCAGGAGGGCGGCGTTAGTGGACCTTTTTAGGAGTTTCATCAATATTTGCAGTATTGCTTTACTTATCACCAGTAATTTATGTCTTATTGTATTCAAGTCCGATGCTATTATGAATATATATAGTTATATGGCCATGTAATGCTTTGTTAGTGTCTACCACTTAAAATCTTACAGTGATATTATTCCAACATGCTGAAATTAACTTAACACTCCGCGAAGTATATATAGGATTCAATTTCAATTATTCAAACAGTAAGAACATCTGACGGTAAACAAATATTGTTTTTGGATGGTGTTGAGGACAATCGCAAGCAGGCGGATACACTATTGTCTAGCAAACATATAGACATGATGATGAATTCATTAAGTTAACCCGATTTTATCAATTGAGTACATATTAAAACCATGATGAGTTATATTTTATTCCAAATTATATTTGACCGGTTGATTCTGTTCGTTTTGATGTACAGCTGTGTATATCCTTCTCTGTATTCAGCGGTGTCTATTTACTCCCCGGACGCCGGAAGGTAAGCTCAGCCTTATATGTTGACACTCCTATAACCTAGATTCATTAATTTGGTCGACACTGGTTTGGCAAGATATTCTCTCTTTCGCGATAAAATAAAGAGTAATAGTTTTCGTTTCATACTAAAACTATCGGATGAACCCTGAAACTCGTTTGAGAGAATCTTTACCTCTTTTATATCGGTACAGTGTTCGAAATAAAGGGGTGGTCTTTGGTTCTGGCCCGCACAGGTCCATGGCCGTCCTTGTAAATAAAGTAAGAGATATATCTGTCCAATCTTACCTAAAGTACCCCTATATCACGCATATCATATGTGTAGCCTGTCAGATATTTTATAGCATACCAAATATCCACCGACCGGACCCTTTACATCACCCTACCCATTACCCAACCACAATGCCTACAACCTTGTAGAGCACTGAACGGTTCTAAACATTTCGACTTTCCTTTCCTTACAATCTCTAGTTAAAAGGGTCATTTCCTATTTTATTCAATATTCTTCACCTTGTTCATATCTATGACCTAGATTTTCACGTAAAAAAGTCAAGAGTTAATAAAACGTAGCAAGCTGACCACTGGCAATAATCAATAATAGTTTTCAGTACATCCCTTGTGATGGTTAGGCTACGCAGTTGACGTGTTAGTCCTAAATAAAACATGTAGAACGAGTTAATTATGTACTTAAATTTTCATTAAATAATAGATATTTCATACAAGATTTCCAAATGCAAATTTGATCCACTTAGGAGCCTACTTCGATTTGGTCAACTTGAAATATATAACTAACTTTCATATTTGAAGTTTATGAACTTGTACGAATTTTCCTTCACATCGCATGTCTATTGTGATGTTTCCCCTGACGTCATAATTTTAGTTTTAGTAGCTCGAACTGACGCTCTTAACAATAAATGTAAGTGAGTGGTTGTTTGTGCACGTGGTTATACCGTCGCATTGCCGCAACACGCGCGCACGTGTTGTAACAAACGGTAGGGTATATAGACTACTGTCTTAGCCATATAGGCCTCGGATCTGTATACGACGATGTGGATCCATTTGTTAAGTGGTATGTAATGTCAGTCATACTAGCAATAAAAAATACTTCTGTCAACAAATACTTGTCATCCATTCTTCCTGACCAAATACTTTTTACCCATGTGCCGCAATACGCGCGCACGTGTTGCGGCAAATACGTACATTTCAGTGCATGCTATTTAGTGTTATACTAAAACCGTATAGCTGTAGAAATCAAGCTAAGTTTCTTCATTAAGTTAAACTTTCTCATTGGGACGCTTAGCGACTGTATATAGTGAACAAATGTATAGTGTGGACAAATGTATATAGTGGACAAATGTATATAGTGGACAAATGTATATCGTGGACAAATGTGTTTGTATATATTTCTGCACATGAACTACCGGTATATCATTGCTTTATAAAAATCGGTATATATATAATACTATTTAAAATTAAAATTAAAATACTTAGTTAACTACCTGAGAACACTAGGCAACTACAAAGATATAGTGTCTCCAACATGCACGATACAATATGATTACCACATATTATCCCATGATGACTTACCAATGAAAACAGATGTTGTCAAAAGCCATTCATTTTCTTTCTATATAAACAAATTGCACGCCTCCCAAAACAACGTGTTGCATTTACATTTCACTTACTAATCATCGCTTTCTTGAATGTATTGGTAATCGCAAATGCCACCCAGAACTAGCAACTTCAGAGTTCCTTTGGTGTAAAAACAATCATGCGGTTTAAACAAGCTGATATGACGTACGAAGGGAAACTTCAGTTGATGAACAATACCTACGAGAATAACTTTTCAATTCAACTGTCAATAACCTATTTATAATGGCCCAAGTTCAAGACCAGCCTAAATTTTTTATGGTCCCAGAAGATAAGCAAAGTCACAAAACAGTACTTCAAGTGCAATATATTGACATGTGACGCCAAATCCAATATTCATTTCTGTCTGCCAAACCTCTCAACGAGAATGAGGTTAAAGTTGAATCAGCATTAGCAGTTACTGCTTAGACAGTGGTTCAAATCAATACATTTCAACATTGAATACTCAGTTTGGACTCAGTTTAGAGAGCGGATAAATACATGGTGCAATCGATTATACAAGTAATATTATTATACACATTATATGCAACTAAACGGAAGCCACTTTCAATTAGTGGTACGTTACCAATTATGTACCTGATTCTAATTTCTACGCAAAGTAAAAAATGAGGCCATAACCGAATACACAAAGTGAACAATTAGGCCATAACCGAAAAGCAACAATTCCAGAAATGTAGTCATGCATATCCCGTGGCATTGATTCCAGGGACGTAGGCCATACAAACTGAC
>JAODAF010153873.1:0-10214 GCA_027574765.1 Molpadia intermedia | reverse complement strand
TTCCAAAACACATATAAACTGAAAATATGATATTTGTTTTACGAGACGATAATAATTATTTAATGCTTGCTAACGAATGTGTGCGTTTAAAGGAAACGCAGATGACAGTTTATGAGTGTGTAAGGTAGTAAGGCACTTTAATGCCTAAATAACTAGAAGTAATACATGCCTTACTTGCTTTAACAGTTTAGTTTCAACTGTTTTAAATAAACCTTCCCTGGTTGTTGTTTGTATTTATCGATTTAACATAACAAACAGACACTGCAGATTGTCCTTTTATCCTTACCGACGTCAAAAGGCGTCATAAATGATTGAAAGGCATCCATGTAGGCCGTCATTCTGGCTGCCAATATAGTCCCCTTGTGCAACAATAATCATTAAGTCTGCCTCGGTGCATGAATTTCATACTTCATGCGTCGACAGAAGGTTATATACTACTGCAGCAGTGCATGTGCTGGATATCTGATCTCACTTCAATTCTTCCAAAGTATCTACTGAAGATTCATATGTCTCTTGTTTCCAATTACGTTCTATCATTTCCTCTTTATGTCGTGTCAAAACTTCAAAAGTTTTCTTTTATCATCAATCAATGTTACATTCATTTGAAGTGATATTGAGTTTTCCATGTCTTTGAAGAATAGAGACATTTAAAAAGTGAATATAAAGACAGCCAAAATAACCACAGCTTTCGAGAGTATATGTTTACCCTAGTCAGTGACGTCAGCCTGATTGGCTACATTCGTCCGTTTAAATCTGTACATCAGCTAAACATATATCAGTAAAACATCTTTTAATTTGTTGCTTAGGCTCACTCGCTCACGATCAACGTTCTTTTCTATGCCCCAAATAAACCGTATACTGACCATGATTTACATGCGGCCATGATAAACCTGAAAAGTGTACTCAGTAATATCATAGAGCATGGAACATGTTGTTATTATTATATTTTTTTATTTCCATTACGCATCACATTATTAACAATAATTAACAAGCAATGAAGAATTGGATCATTATGCAAAACTTCCTCTTTTGACCAAAATATGAAAATTTGATAAACTTAGGTATATCTATAATTTACAATTGTAACTTTACATTTATCTAATATTACATCGTATTATTAAAACAATGTGGACATTAGTCGGAAGAGTCAAACAGGAGCAGAAACTGAAAGATGACCATTCTAACGCAACGGTGGAGATTGAACCTTCTTTCCACACAATTTCAGGAATTTCAAGTCCACCGCATTAACATTCAACATTAGCAACATAAATAGCCATAAATAAGATAAGTTAATAGACAGTGGAGATTATCTCTCTGCACAACGAAATTTGGCGGGCTGAATTTCATCAAAATCTCTATGTGGATATTTTTCAACGAAGCGATAAATGGGCATCCATGGTAGAGTATGTGCAATGAATATGCACATTTGAATCTCGACGATTCCCTACCCCATCGGGTCAAATAAAATATCAACCGCAGTTAATCCACTGCAAGTTATACATATACCATCTTTCCCATATCTTGACAGATGTTCTTTAAGTCACCTTTGTTTAATAAACACCTTCCTCAAAAAATGTACAATCACCTAATCTCATTTGGTAAATTAGAGTAGGTATGCACTATCCCCGTTGCACGAGTGAGGTTTGATATTTTCCTATATACACCTCATTTTATCCAATGGAATTTACCGGGATCAAGCAGTTTTGTTTAAATATGTATAAAACTGGATATATGGAAACTCTGAATACTGTCCATTTATTTACTCTGTCGTAAATGTAGAGTAACGTCCGGGCCCCGGAATTTCTTTGATCATGGCCCTGGGCTAGGCAAAAGTTTAGGGGCCCTGCTTACCGTCATATAATTATTGAGGCCCATTTTCTTCATAGCTGACCTGATAGCACACTCTGCACGTATTTATTGTCAGAGAAAGAATGAATGGCTTTGAAACGAAGCAACAATTTGTTGTGTTTTTACTTCATTACTTGTGAAAGGGATCTATTAGTCACATACATAAATACCTAGGTGAAAAGTGCGTTCTGTGGCGATCGATGTTACATTGGTATGCGGTGATGTCGTGTTATTTCTCGGATTTTGCAAAATTTGTCAATTTTAAAATTCTGTTTGGGGAATACACATGTCCATCGGATATGGACGTTAAAGGTTATTAGTCTTAGTCATTTTACTTATTTATATTTAAGACCAGAATTTAGGTCCGCCAGTAATAGCATACGTAAATATCCGTATATCAAATGAGAAAAGAGTAATCAAATGAGTTCCTAACACAAGTAAACTAATATGCAGAACACTTTCTTCTTGAAATACCGAATATATGTTAGGGTGAAAGTCGTTCATAACAATTAGAACAATCTTTTTAACTAGGTCTAACTATTATCACAACTTATAGGAACTCATTACCCCTCAATCCGTAAACGTGGCGCGAAAAAAATATGTTCTATATCGTTCAAACATCTGCTGAAATTGATCGTTGCTGAGAACTTGTTGGGAATGTATCGATCTTGTAGTAGTTATATCCGGTACTCTTCGAGGGGCATTGGCATTTTCAATTATGTTTACAGCAAAAGTGGTAGTGTGTATAGTGATCTTAGCTACGATCGAAGAACAAGTGTTTTACGTATGGAATTACTGACTAACCATAATGCAAAATTAAAGCTTACGTGTTTTACCGTACTAATTAGAGTTCTCCTGGTTATGTAATCTAAGATAGAACCCTTCAAATTATTGGAAACTGAAGTGTTTGTTTTTCTTACGAAACGAACTCTCCGTAAACCACCATGTTATATGGAAATATAATCTTGTCACTTCAAATTAAGCTGTCAAAGCGATGTACAGTTCATTTAAGGGAAGGCAGAGATTATCCGACTCTCAATATCCTAATGTTGTTTTATTTTGATTTTGTTGTCTTGTGTTTTAAGATTTAATGACTACTTTCAATATGTTTTATTCGGGCATCGTTTATTTACATGTGTAACGTAAACAGGAATTGTGATCTGAAGAAATAAAACGTTTATGATACGTTGATCATAACATTTAATATCCTATCCAACTGCACTGTAGGATCAATTAGAAGTCGCAATTCAATGTTTCCTGTTACAATCAAGATATTAGTTGTTTAACTATTCAATTATATTCATGTTACGATCAAGCAATATTTAATATTTGTTTGGTCCTATTGCATTGAAGTTATGGACATTTTAACATATTTTCTAATTATCATTTACCAATCGTCATGTGGGGAAGGGTAGCAAACTGTAATTATATAAATATAAGCAAAATTGGGCAATGTTTGATGCTTATAGTCACACAAATTATGTTTGCCACCCTTTACAGTAGAGTGCGCAATATTATCCTTAATCACAATTCGAAATGATATGTAACCATACATTTCTTCATTCAATACTACCAACCCTATAATCTAAACATGAATGTTTATACAACTAACCCTTACATGCGAGATATTATACATTTACTAAAAATGAATATTTATTTTGCGCTTGGACATTCTCCCTATGTTTTATCTCTGTTATGGTATAGCTCATGTTGGGTATTATCGAATGCCGTACAAGATATTCACATTGAATGTTATACAATCCATCGAATTACTGAGAAATTCCTTGCTCTGAACCATGTATTCATACACAATATATTTTATTTAGTAAATTAAACTAGTAATCACCATGCTATATAATTTGTAAATGTCTAAATAATTATCACTTGGATCAATTAACTCGTAATTGACAATAGTAATACATTTACATTATCTCTAACAAATTGGTTGCAACATTCTTTGATTGACTGTAGGAAAATGTTTATAGAAAGACGAAATGACAACGTAAGTGAAACCATGGGACTTCGTGGGCTATGTAAGAGATACACTTGGCAAGTGTTTTAGTGCATTATCGAGAGTACAGAATATTACCACCTACTTTATGAACGCACATATATCTTAACCAATAGCGTCATTATTATTAATATTAGTTACAATAAAGCCATGAATGAACTTTATCCTCGCCATCAATGGAGTGATGTATCATTACAATCAATGATATATCACCATGCGATGATTTCATATTTACGTGTTTGTGTCAGATAATACCACACACCTGTTAGTGATAAACCAAGCATTATAATTAAATGAGAAGAGTAGTTCCAAGAGAGTTCAGTATGAAATAGGTCTGCTTCCTTTAAATATTTAGTTGCCTTAGAACATGTTGGATTGAATTGGCTGACATCTAACATGTGATATTTAATCCAGCACGTAATGATGTGGTTTCAATGGTATAGAAGGGAGAAGCTTAGTTATCATTGTAATGAAATGCATAATCATGTCCATGCATATGCATTAAAGTAAACCAACATAACACGTAAATGAGGTGTATATTGCTGTATAATGTCAACTTCTATGTATGCTCTATTCAATTGCTAAATATTGTATTATTCGAATCACATCTTAATATATCTGGAAATCTCGAAGTCTAGATTGACGTAGGATTTATTTTTATAAATGTGTTGTATTGTATGCACATTTTATATAAACAAACCGAGAGGAATGTGTGGCTTATTCACAACGTAACATTCAGAACTGATTACTTGGTGAATATAAGTTACATAATTAAATAATACATAATAATGTTTGTGTGTAAGTTGATCTGAAATTGTAGGTTATATGATGATATGGTTCCAATAATCAATGGTATATTATAACCATTTACTATAATTATTTATTATAATAATTTCTATCGCGCAGATAAATTGACTTCATGTATGTGTGTTTGTTCTTTACAGAGGCAATGCGGTTGCATTCGGGGATCTAATAGACGATCTTATAATATTTTTCTACATTAAGTTTATTAGCTCTTCGTATTCTGCATGTATATTATATTCGCGATTGTTATTACTTACTATTAATGCTATAGCATTCAGATATTGCGAGTACAGAACCAATCACTTAAGCGGAACAAGATGATTCTGGTCAAACGAGACAAAATACAAACTGGCGCTTAAAAGGTATAACAAACAAATTGCGCTAAAAGTAATTTATTTGGTACAAAGTTTAATGAGAGTAAATGTATTGCACGTCCTCTTAACATATTCAGGTTGTGCTTTGTCTATTGTAATTTGTGATCATGCTCTACAACATGGCTATACCGATATGAGGCATGGGTTAAAAGACATTCGAGAAGTATTATTACAGGATACCTAAAACAGATCCTGCATGGTCTAAGTGTTTGTAATTTAGCAAAGTATTAATCCTCAAGTATTAATTGAATAAATATTACTTGTTATTTAGTTTAGTACTTGAATGTCAGTGAACAAAAGATATATTATACTAATTTATTTCTATATTGCTAATTAATGGTCCCTATTTGTATATATAACTATTACGTCCTAAATGCATTACCTAGCTCTCTGCGCAAATATCTGAGAGAAACCCTTTCGCAAGTATACATCAGTTTAGTTACTTTAACTATATAGACATTTGGATTTCGACCTTATAATAATTAGAAATAATAAGAATATAAGAATAAAAAGTTTACGTTTATGTTTACTATGACTGATTTCGACTTTGAAAAATCATTTGCAACTAAAAGTATCCTCTAAAGAAAAAGGGGGTTAGAAATATTGTAATTGTAATGAACATGAGTGTTCATTTTGCTCATAGAAAATCAGGCCATCATTTCCAAATCAAAATGAATTGAGAATCAAGATTATCGGTTGTATCACAAAAACAAAACATACATATTTCTACATATATATATATATATATATATATCGATTAGAACCAGTATCGAGCTACAAAATAACATTTCGTTCACACTTAGCAAATAAATAACAACTATAGACATTGCGTCGTTTTCTATACTCAAAACTGCAAAAATGGAAGAACATTATTTAATTGTTTTTAAGCAATTACAGATACGCTGGAATAACATGTTTATACAACTAAGGTTGAAATATATATATATAGATTCTTGCCACATGACACATGCGACTTCGTCTTAGTTATATATTTGATACACATGCATACAAGTACTCTGTTGCAACGTGCTAAACTAAACATGCCATCACTTAGGTATCATTCCTGGCTCCAGTCAAAGCGTATCGACCCTTTATATAATTTCTTGGCGATCAGATTAATCCCTCTGCATCTGCTCGTAATGAAAATTCAATTGATATACAATATATATTTGGAGAATTGTCATGCATTAATATAAAGTAACCCAAAAAACCCGAGAAGTCAAACTTGAGTTTCTAAATTTCCGTCATCTGACAGTTGTCGGTGTTATTATTGTGGAATAATAAAAGAGGAAATTGCACTATTATGGTCGTCTCAGATGATATATATCTAAAGGTATATTGAGGGTTTGCGGTTATAAAAAGAAATATGTTATTTGAGGAAATTGATAGAATTGTTCCATCACGGAATGAGAATATGTTGACCCAAAACATAGTTCAATGCAGGTTCATTATCATACCTTTATGTATTTTATGCAACATAGAGTTAGAGCAACCGTCGTAAAATAGGGGTGATTCACATTAAATAAAGATCTATTCTAGTTAACTATATATCCGGTTTTATATTTTCTTCCTTTATAATTTTTACATCAAACACCTTGTGATTCAACTTTTACTGTGGATGTTGACATTCGTAATATCTTAGAGTAAAATCCATTTGGTTTAAGCGAAAATTGTAAATTTCTGTTAGAAGCATGATCCTCATTAGTAGTATTTGGGTAATGACTGTTGTGTGCGTATGATGTTGAAAAACCTTTGGAAGTATTCTTTCCAAACCAGAGACACTTCTGTCCGTTTTGGCAACAGAAACAGACGGATAAAATTCGTTTAAATGCGTGCCTGAAATCCTTAATCATTGTTGTGTATACAAGTGGATTAACAAGACTATTTACATAACCAAGCCATAATACAACGTTATACACCACATCATTAATCTTCCACTTTAATGCTGGTGAAAATGTAAAAATAGAAAAATACGGTACCCAACAAATAACAAAACATCCAAGAACTATTGCAATTATTTTGGTTGCTTTGTGCTCATCTATGGATCTACGATTAGTTCTTTCTCTTTCGCCATCTTCCGTTTCGGTCGAAGTGATCATGAGTCGTCGGATAGCCTTGGCCTGTCGCCGGGCGATGCACACAATCCGCCCATAGAGTACGAACATCACAATCATAGGGACGAAAAATAGAAGAATTCCGTCAAGGAGGGAATATAAGAGTGTCGGTGAAAATATACAAGTATCTTGGTGTTTCGGTTTATCTTTCTTTTCTATCCATCCAAGGAAGATCGGTAGAAACGAAATGAGAACAGAAATAATCCACACAATTGCAATGCATACTAAAGCTTTTTTGCGGTTCATTTTTCTTTGATAGGCATAGGGTCTCGTGATTGCGTAATGTCGATCTAAACTGATCGCAAGCAAATGTAAAATGGAAGATGTACAAAACATCACGTCACAGGAATTATAAAATTTGCAGACGAATTCGCCAAACGGCCATGTTGATTTAACTGCGGTGATTACGCTGAACGGGAGCACCGTTAACCCTAGCAATAGGTCTGCAACCGCAAGTGATACAAGGAATGTGTATGTGGCCGTTCTAAGTCTATGGCTAACCAGAGGAGATAGACAAACCAACGTGTTTCCAATGACGGTGATTATAATTATTGTCACTAACAATGTCGTTACAATAACGTTTTTAACTACGCTGTTGTCTGTATCATCAAAGGTTGGTGATGTGTAGGATTCCGTAACATTAACTGATTCCGACATGACCGGTCCTTTACCAATCAACAACCAACAATGAAATGAATCCTACGTCGATAGTCGTGACAATCCTTGTCAACTTCCCTCTTTTAATTTATTCTTAGATATTTAGAAACGCCTCAAATATCGCTGTTTTAAGTCATCCTTTAGGAAATAGCGTCCTTGGCAGAAACGGCCCCATCAAGATTAGTTTTGCAAAACGATCTTGGGGATTGGTGATATTATGACATTTTCACGTCAAAAAGCTTGTACATTGGCGTTGATGACATACAATATTATAATAATAAATGTTGCAAGGTTGATATAAGGTTAATCACTCTGTATGCTATGGCAAACTAACCATTGACGTTCCATTGACGTTCCAACATATAAGTACGGTATAAATTTATAATGTACCTAGTTGTCTTAGCTCAAAAACTATTTCATCTCTCTTAGTATTTTCCGTAAAAAGAAATTGTTATTTCTGCTTCTCGGTTTTATTTTATAGAGAATTGAAAACTCATCCAATCTTTTAAAGCAGGTGGTTGACATATCCCGGTCAACAGTGCAATTACTGCTAATCTCTGTAGTATTCTCTGTAATCAGCTAATGGTAACTTGTCGTCCAGAGATCTTTAATTATTCGTGATTATATTCCTTCAAACCCGAGGATAATATCTGCAAAGAAAAATAAAGGAAATGTAAATTTCATTATTCTTAGTGCGCAGAAAAGCATATTTGGATTTCAAAAGCAGAGAATTCCATTTCAAGACGTAAATTTCGAGTCTGTGTGCAGAGATGAACATAAACGCTAAAACAACGTTAAAACAGGACATTGAATTGAAATGAAGACATATTAAAGATAAATTATCATGTTTGCTCTTGAAATTGTATAGTAACGGATGCCAGAGGCTTGCCTTATTGTTGCTTGTGTTGGAACCGCAGCGTAGTTTGCGTGGTTTAAAGTTTACAACGTTTGAGACCTAAAGTAATCAAGGCAGGTTATAGTTCACACGTCAACAACCAGTACATTGCAATCAGACACACTTTCACTGGCCATCTAATGTTGACGATTGTAAGCGAGGAAAGCATTATTGATAAATACTGCTTATACTGTAATTCCACTGTTTACTTAAAGTGATGCCTGCGAAGGTGTGCGACATCATTGTCAAAACTCAACTTTACTGAAGCACGTTTAACATGATGAAATTCTAATGTATCTGTGCTCAAATAATTGATAACAAATATATTTTTAACGATCAAGTGTCAGACAGTACATATACAATATTATATAACCAAACCCTCAATGTATATTATGGAATGTAATTTCCCTATAATGTATAAATGTACTCAAATCATTGCAAACAGAAGAAACAAACGAGTGCAGTATACTTGTCTTTTTACCATCATAGTGTGACATGTCTAACACATTCAATAAAATAGGCAAATATAGTTTCCTCAGAGAAATCCTCCCCAAATGTTGCTTCATCTTAGTCAAAAATAGGCATGATATACAGTTTTAGACGTGTTTTACTTTTAAAGTGATAGCGGCCTCGGAATATCTCTCCAATCAGAACAAAACAATATCTTCTTATCTCCAAAAGGAAAGCTTTTCATTAAAAAAAATCCCCAAGGTAATTTATTTTCACCTGTAAAATCTGTCCTACTTGGTCACCCGCCGGGTAAACTTGTTGATTGTTATTCTCTGACTGCCTTAACATAGGCCCAGTAAAAGGTTTTACTATTTGTTTCATTTTCTCTTTGTGCTTTGGAAGACCAGTGTCATCGAAAGCCAAACTGTCTTTTTGACACAAATTAATTTTATAAAAGTTTTTTATTAAATTCTTAGTTATTAATTTACTTATTTAAAATTGAACGTTCTGATCAGACACGCACTTGACCTTAATATACATTCCGCAGTGCCAAGATGTGATTTAGTGAAACGTGATTATATATGGTCAAATTATAACAAAAATGTCGAAAAAGTCGTATGCGCTATCAATGTCAACAAGGGCAAGCTAGACAGTATTCCATTGTTTTTGGCTTTCCTACGCGGAGGCCTCCTATCATGTTAGCTTTATACTTTTACTACTCTGGAGAAATCCGTTGCGTTTGAACAGTGACACCGATTAGTGATCCTTACCATTTTTTTCTTTCTAATTAAAATGGATGTTAGAGGCTATTGAACAGATATATTAAAGAGTACGAATATCATATATGAAGTTCACATGCACTCGGTATAGAATAGCTATATTATTACATGTTATGGAGACGATTATGTATCAAATATAGATAGACGTTCATACGTGTAGTCTATAATCCTGGACTGTACTATAAACCTTGACTGTACTATAGAAGACCGTTTTCAATGCCGATGACGTTTTACCAAACCGGAATCGTCAACAGCACGGAGGATTTCTTTTTGTGTTTAGTT